>CAUYLG010049327.1:0-51982 GCA_963573385.1 Cacajao melanocephalus | reverse complement strand
GCCTATTCAGTATGATATTGGCTGTTCGTTTGTCATAAATAGCTTTTATTATTTTGAGATATGTTCCATCTATAATTAGTTTATTGAGAGTTTTTAGCATAAAGGGCTGCTGAATTTTGTTGAAGGCCTTTTCTGCATCTACTGAGATAATCATGTGGTTTTTGCCACTGGTTCTTTTTATGTGATGGATTATGTTTACTGAGTTGCATATGTTAAACCAGCCTTGCATCCCTGGGATGAAGCTGACTTAATCATGATGGATAAGCTTTTTGATCTGCTGCTGGATTCGGTTTCCCATTATTTTATTTTGGATTTTCACATCGATGTTCATCAGGGATATTGGCCTGAAATCTTTTTTTGTTGTGCCTCTGCCAGTATTTGGTATCAGGATGACGCTGGCCTCATAAAATGAGTTAGGAAGGATTCCCTCTTTTTGTATTGTTTGGAATAGTTTCAGAAGGAATGGTACCAGCTCCTCTTTGTACCACTGGTAGAATTCAGCTGTGAATGCATGTGTCCCTAGACTTTTTTTGGGTGGTAGGCTGTTAATTGCTGCCTGAATTTTAGAACTTGTTATTGGTCTATTCAGGGATTAGACTTCCTGTTTCAGTCTTGGGAGTGTGCATGTGTCCAGGAATTTGTCCATTTCTTCTAGATTTTCTAGTTTATTTGTGTAGAGGTGTTTATAGTATTCTCGGATGGTAGTTTGTATTTCTGTTGGATTGGTGGTGATATCCTCTTTATCATTTTTTATTGCATCTATTTGATTCTTCTCTCTTCTTTATTAGTCTGGCTAGTGGTCTATCTATTTTGTTGATCTTTTCAAAAAACCAGCTCCTGGATTCATTGATTTTTTTGAAGGGTTTTTGTTGTCTCTATCTCCTTTAGTTCTGCTCTGATCTTAGTTATTTCTTGTCTTCTGCTGGCTTTTGAATTTGTTTGCTCTTGCTTCTCTAGTTCTTTTAATTGTGATGTTAGGGTGTTGGTTTTAGATCTGTCCTACTTTCTCTTCTGGGCATTTAGTGCTATAAATTTCCCTCTACACACTGCTTTAGATGTGTCCCAGAGATTCTGGTACGTACTGACTTTGTTCCTACTGGCTTCAAAGAACATCTTTAATTCTCTCTCAGTTTCCTTATTTACACAGTAGTCAATCAGGAGCAGGTTGTTCAGTTTCCATGTAGTTGTGTGGTTTTGAGTGAGTTTCTTAATCCTGTGCTCTAGTTTGATTGCACTGTGGTCTGAGAGAATGTTTGTTATGATTTCCATTCTTTTGCATTTGCTGAGGACTGTTTTACTTCCAATTATGTGGTCAATTTTAGAATAAGTGTGATGTGGTGCTGAGAAGAATGTATATTCTGTTGATTTTGGGTGGAGAGTTTTGTTGATGTCTATTAGGGCCGCTTGGTCCAGAGCTGAGTTCAAGTCCTGAATATCCTTGTTAATTTTCTGTCTTGTTGATCTAATGTTGATAGTGGGGTGTTAAAGTCCACCACTATTATTGTGTGGGAGTATAAATCTCTTTGTAAGTCTATAAGAACTTGCTTTATGAATCTGGGTGCTCCTGTATTGGGTGTGTATGTATTTAGGATAGTTAGCTCTTCTCATTGCATTGATCCTTTTACCATTATATAATGCCCTTCTTTGTCTCTTTTGATCTTTCTTGGTTTAAAGTCTGTTTTATCAGAGACTGGGATTGCAAACCCTAATACTTTTTCTTTCCATTTGCTTGGTAAATCTTCCTCCATCCCTTTATTTTGAGCTTATGTGTGTCTTTGCACGTGATATGAGTCTCCTGATTATAGCACACCAATGGGTCTTGACTCTTTATCCAATTTACCAGTCTGTGTCTTTTAATTGGGGCATTTAGTCTGTTTACATTTAACATTAATGTTGTTATGTGTTAATTTGATTCTTTCATTATGATGCTAGGTGGTTATTTTGCCTGTTAATTGATGTGTTTTTTTCATAGTGTTGATGGGCTTCACAATTTGTTACGTTTTTGCAGTGGCTGGTACCAGTTGTTCCTTTCCATGTATAGTGCTTTCTTCAGGAGCTCTTGTAAGGCAGTCCTAGTGGTGACAAAATTTCTCAGCATTTGCTTGTCTGTAAAGGATTTTATTTCTCCTTCACTTATGAAGCTTAGTTTGGCTGGTTATGAAATTCTGGGTGAAAATTATTTTCTTTAAGGTTGTTGAATGTTGGCCCCCACTCTCTTCTGGCTTGTGGGGTTTCTGCTGAGAGATCTGCTGTTAGTCTGATAGGCTTCCCTTTGTGGGTAACTTGACCTTTCTTTCTGGCTGCCCTTATCATTTTTTCCTTCTTTTCAACTTTGGTGAATCTGAGGATTATGTGTCTTGGGGTTGCTCTTCTTGAGGACTATCTTTGTGGTGTTCTCTGTATTTCCTGAATTTGAATGTTGGCCTGCCTTGCTAGGTTGGGGAAGTTCTTCTGGATAATATCCTGAAGAGTGTTTTCCAACTTGGTTCCATTCTCCCCATTACTTGCGGGTACACAAATCAAACGTAGATTTGGTGTTTTTGTGGAGCCGCTGGCAAGATGGCTGAATAGAAACAGCTTTGGTGTGAAGCTCCCAGCAAGACTGACACAGAAGATGGGTGATTTCTGCATTTCCAACTGGGTTCTAAAGGGAGTAGCAGATCTCCTAGCACAGTGTGTGAGCTCTAATAAGGGACAGACTGCTTCCTCAAGTGGGTCTCTGACCCCCATGTATTCTGACTAGGAGATACCTCCCAGTAGGGGCTGACAGACTCCTTATACAGGAGAATTCTGGCTGGCATCTGGTGGGGGCCCCTCTTGGGCTCAAGCCTCCAGAGGAAGAAACAGACAGCAATCTTTGCTGTTCTGCAGTCCCTGCTTGTGATATCCAAGCAAATAGGGTCTGGAGTGGACTGCCAGCGAACTCCAGCAAACCTGCAGCAGAGGAGCCTGACTATTAGAAAGAAAACTAACAAACAGAAAGGAATAATATTTCATCAACAAAAAGGACATCTACTCAGGGACCCTATCTGAAGATCACCAACATCGAAGACAAAAGGTAGATAAATCCATGAAGATGGGGAGAAACCAGAGCAAAAAGGCTGAAAATTCTAAAAACCAGAACACATCTTCTCCTCCAAAGGAACACAACTCCTTACCAGCAAGGGAACAAAACTAGATAGAGAATTAGTTTGGTAAAGTGTCAGAAGTAGGCTTCAGAAGGTGGTAATAACAAACTCCTCTGAGCTAAAGGAGCATGTTCTATCCCAATGCAAGGAAGCTAAGAATCTTGAAGAAAGGTTAGACAAATTGCTAACTAGAATAACCAGTTTAGAGAAGAAAATAAATGACTTGATGGAGCTGAAAAACACAGCATGAGAATTTTGTGAAGCATACACAAGTATCAATAGCTGAATCGATCAAGCCAAATAAAGGATATCGGAGATTGAAGAGCAACTCAATGAAATAAAGCAAGAAGACAAGATTAGTGAAAACCTTTATCACTTATATATGACCTGATGTATGTTTTTTTCACGATGTCATTTTCTTTTTAATATATTTATGATTTGTTTTAAAGTATAGAAACAATGCTCTTGAGTTGGTCAGCCCTTTCTTTTATAGTTTCTATCTTTCATTTCATGCCTTGAAATTGTTGTCTCAACCTAAAAGCTGATAAAAATGTATCTATATATTTTTATTGTTTGTGTGTATGTGTGTGTGTGTGTGTGTGTGTGTGTGAGTTTAATTCTTACACATTTAACTTTTTGGGTGGTCTAGAATTTATTTTTTTGTGTGGAATAAGGAAGAGATCACATTTATGTCTTTTACCTCAAGATTTTAGACAGACTATATCTAAAGTGCATATTGTATAACCCTTCTTTCCATGATCTGAAATGCCATTTTGTCATATACCAAATTCTCAATCTTCTGGAGTTGGATTTTGGGTTCTGCGTTCTCTTTCATGAAGTGATCTTCAAGGACTCTGATCTCTATGGTCATCATTTTTACATCTTAATGTAGCTGTAGTATCCTTTTTAATTTTGTTGAATGCAAGATTTTTGAAAAAAAAAATCATTTCTTGTTTCCTGCAACAACCTGGACTAGAAAGATTTACTTCTTACACTAAGTTCTCCAGCATTTTCCTTCCTTGTGTTGGAGAGCTGGTGTTTGCTTACCCCTAGAGAAGCCCTGATGCTGAGCTGCCTTTGAGTTTGTGGGAGTAGCTACAAAGGTTGAAACCATGGGAGTGGTCCGCCTAGGTGCAAGCAGTAAAAGTGTGCATTGACTATAGGAAATTTACAAACAGCAACAGAATAGCCTGGTACACATTGATTGATTGGCTTTTCATTATCATCATGTACCAAGAAGTTTAAACAATGTTAATGATACAATACTGTCTTAAAAAATCTTTTATTGGTCTAATTGTAAACAATTGCCATAGCTATTGTGTCCTAACAGATGCATGGCTTTAAATTCATACCTTTTAAAACTTATCACTGGATAAATACTATGTTATCTATGAACGATAATTCAGAGAAATCCAAATTATATAGTCAGTTTCTAGTACATGAAGATTAACTGTATTTGAGCTTGCCTGGGGAGCAGTTTTCCAACTCCAGAGGAACTAGGTATTCCTGGATTCCAGTGGTAGATATAAAATGAACAAGAGAGCACAGTGCTTGTAAATTGGAAGAAACAGAATGTGATGAATTTTCTGGTGAAGCTATTTTCAAAGAAATGTTTTGGCTGCAGAGAGATTTGAGATTTACTAGAATTGATCCTGAAGAAACAAAGACATAGGTGCTGCCGCAAGCTCTGGAATGTACTGTAAAATGAGATTTTTATAAATAGCTGCAATACTTACCTGCCTGTTTAAATGCTGTGTATCTGTTGCTTCATTTGAAATACCTTTTTGAACTTAAAATAAATAGAAGGTTTAATATTGGCCAAGTATGAACAATGACAAATTAACAAGACTGCACTGCCTATGAATGTAAATATGTGAAGAAAAACGGTTTTGAAGATGTTATTTACTAATTTGCAGAAGTTAAGGCCTAAAAACAAAAACTTTGTTTTCATTCTTTACTATAACAGACTAATATGTAGGCCTATGTTTTATTTCCATTTATAAGTAGTACTTCATTACTTAGTTTCCCTTTTGGCATTGCAGTATTTATTTGTTGTTAATTAATACTTTTTTTGAAACAGAGTCTCCCTCTTGTCGCCCAGGCTGGAGTGCAGTGGCACGATCATGGCTCATTGAAATCTTTACCTCCTGAGTTCAAGCGATTCTCTTGCCTCAGCCTCCCGAGTAGCTGGGACTACAGGCACCCACCACCACGCCTGACTAACTTTTGTATTTTTAGTAGAGACAGGGTTTTGCCATGTTGGCCAGGCTGGTCTTGAACTTCTGACCTCCAGTGAGCCACCCACCTCGGCTTCCCAAAGTGCTGGGATTACAGGTGTGAGCCACTGCGCCCAGTCTTCATCTTTTCTTTTCTTTTTGAGACAGAGTCTTGCTCTGTCGCCAGGCTGGAGTACAGTGGCACGATCTCAGCTCACTACAACCTTGGCCTCCTGGGTTCAAGGGATTTTCCTGCTTCAGCCTCCCTAGTAGTTGGGACTACAGGCGTGTGTCACCACACCCAGCTAATTTTTATATTTTTAGTAGAGACAGGGTTTCACCATGTTGGCCAGGATGTCTTGATCTCTTGACCTCGTGATCCGCCTGCCTCTGCCTTCCAAAGTGCTAGGATTACCGGTGTGAGCCATTGCGCTGGCCGATTAATACATTTATTTTTTTACTGGCACAATTATATGGTAAAGTTTAATAAAAGGAAATTTTCAATATCTGCGATTCTTTTCTGGATATTACTGTAATTCGTTTGTTTCATGATTATTACTGCAAATAATTTTGTTGCATAGAAAAGAGGGTGTTAAAAAGTCCTCTGTTCCAAGTTTTAAATATGCTAGGTGTGCTTCTATCCCTGGGTAGCACTCCTTTCTGGAGGGAAGCTTCCATACTGTCAGCATGTCTGGCCATCATCTCAAAAAGAAGCCTTTACTGCTTCTATATCCTCTGTACTTGACCATGACCTGACGTCACCCTACTGATTTACAGGCTGTGGGGATATTTTGCAGTGTCTCCTCTGCTAACTTCCCAGGGATGTTAGACAACTAACAATGTTTCTTTTAAAGTCAGTTCCATACATATTAAGGTTTCTGGCATACAGATAGCATTCTTTCTAGTTTCCAGTGCTGTTTTATTTTTCTACCACTTTCCTCCCAATTTTACAGTTTGTAGATTTTTCCCATTGCGTTCCCTTTCCAATGTCTTATCTGGAAGTCACACATTGACCACTGACAAGAGGAGAGAAGACAAAGAAAGGTGACAGGAGACCATTTCCAATGTCAAATATGATCAGGTAACTCAACACACTTTTCATGGGCGTGTGGGGTAGGCAAATGTGGGGTGCCCTGCTGAAGGGTACAGAGAAGCTAGCTCATCCTTTGGAATGACACTTAAGCCTCCCACGTTATTTCTATCTTGGATAATAAGAGTTCCAGTTTTGAAATGAATGGTTGGAATTCATTTTCTTTGATGAAATATGCACAGAGTTTTAGAGCTAGAGCTTAACAAATCAAGCCCTTCATTCGATAGATGAAAAACTAAATCCCAGAGGAGTCAAATAACTTGAGTTAATTCCTCAAGATAGTTAGTGGCAGAACTGGAACCAGAGCTCAGATCTACCTATTCCTAATTAAGCATATTTTCTAATAGAGATATTGCTGTGCTTGTTTTGACGTCATGCGTAACCTTTCTCCCCAATTTCTGCTTCCTGGTTATTGTGAAGATTAATAATGTATGTTAACAATGTTCTTGAACCTCTAAAAGCCTTAAAATATCCTGGCAGCCTTACTGTTATTTTAATAAATGCTCCAAATCACGGAAGTTTCAAAAGGATGTATATTGTGCCTTTTTGTGGAGTTTTGTATGAAATGCATCCTTTTCTCTTTTATAGTGATATTGATATAATTCTGCTCCAATGAACTACTGTTCCTATCTCAAACGACTTCTTTGGTAGGAACAGAAATTAACATGTTAATACAAAAAAAAGACACAGAGAGTGTTCAAAATGGAGAATGGCAGAATGTCTTAGAAGTTACCCAGACACAAATGCCAATGCTTAATTTTTATTTTAAAATATTCAGCATCTATATAATAACCTTAAATGCACAAGCCTTGTTCATGATCATAACCCCTCCCTTTCCTCTACTTATCTACTAGAAAATTTGCTAGTCTTTCATATTTCTGCTTTATTCGTTTATTTCTTTCCGTAAGCAAGTATTTATTGGAACACTATTATGTGCCAATACTGGGGTTACAACAATGAATACAAGAAGATTCTTAGAGAGAATCAGAGGCAATTATAAGTCATGGAAAGAACAAGGGTAGCAGAAGTAGTGTAGAGAAGCAAGGAAAACAGAATTTAGTAAAACTTGAAACATTCAGATCTTCCATTAATGAGAAATTCTGTTAAGAGTATTATTGAGGGATTTGAGTGAAACCAGAGGTTTAAAAATCATCTTTGAATTTTTAAAACTCAGAGGTTTTAGTCTATCTTGACCAAGATATTGAAAGATGGCTACCATTCGAATTCATTTAAAATTTCTTCTCTGATTAATTTTTACTTTGTGAATGTGATTCTAGTTTCTTTAATTTGGGAAATAATGAATAAAGAGCTAGATTCTAAATTTCCTAGGATTTGAGGACTGATAAAACATTTCCCATTACTAAAATGTTATCTATTAAAACTGAAAAACTTGGGTTGAAATATTTGGAAACATGAGCAATACGATCAATAGTCATGATTAAAGATAAAGTGTGACATGATGAGGCAAAGAATATCGATAGATATGGTTTGGAAATAGGAAAACTATGAATGCATTGCAGATAGGCATATCAGATAGAGAATGTAGAAGGCATTTTTATAACAAGTCATTTAATTAAAACAGGATTCTGAGTAATACACTAAATGGTTCTTTCTTTTAGGGTACATAATATATTCCCAGCTTGTTAAGAAATAAGAAAAAGTAAATAATTAGTGCTATGATCCTTAATTGTAAGAATGAGAACCACAGGGGGATTATTGTTCAATACCCCATTATGAACTAATTAAACAAAAAAAGTGCATCATGAGAAAATATGATGAGATCATCCTTTTCTGTGGGCAATTGCAGTAATACATTCTAAGGACATACCATCTCTACATAGATGAATAAGAAATACCAGTAATGTAATCAAGAATCAAAATTAACAGAGAGGAATTAGAAATGTGACATAATAAACGTGGGAGAGGGAAGGATGGGTGAAGCCAAGGGAAGAAAAACAAAGCCTTCAAAAGCTGTCATATGTTCCTATTGTGTACGATCTAGTGAACAAGGTCAGCAACAAAGATAACATGAACACTGAGAGATGCCAGAGAATTTTTTTATTATTTGAAAATATAATGAATACATGAATCATTTTTTGAAGATACAGTGATAGAACTATAGACTATTGGAAATGAATAAGACTTTCTCTAAAAGAAAATGAAAATGTTGAAACAAATCAAATAATGTGAATGTATCTTTAAGAATTTAGATGACAGATTTACATCTTGAGTCTGTCATAAACCAAAGCAAAATAGCAGAAAATAAGTGAGATTGCACTTACCGTAGGACCTCAAATTCTATTGTTTTGAGAACTGAAGGCAAAAGAAAGAGAGAGAGAGATAAAATTTAGGAGCATCTTAAGGAGGCCTACTTCTTATGACACTTGAACAGCTTTATCATACTTTGTGGCACTGTTGGTGATAGATGTGGAAGACGTTCAGAGAGAAAGTGAGAAAAGTGTTTTTCTATGCTCTTGACAGTCTGATTACCTCTGAATTTCACACTCCCACTTTTCACGTACAAAACACCTTATTTTTTCTCTTTTAGCTAAGTATAGAGTCACTTGCTAGATACAAAACAAAGATTGTCACTCCACCAAATTTTATGGAAATACTTAAAAGTATAGAAGATATATAAACAAATCAGTAATTATAGGTGACAATATATGCCAGTCGCTGTCTGTGGCCATGTATCTGTATTAATCGTGTAATCTTCACGAAAGCCTGCGAAGAAGGCTGTCTTCATGGAAGCATCAAGATGGGGAGGAAATTGTCCCATACCACACCGCTGAGAAGAGGTGGGACCAGGATTCAAACCCATGCCGTCTGACTTTAGTTCAAGTCACTTTAGTGCCTCTTTCATGCGGGTAAAGATGAAAGGAAGCCTTGAAGATACAATCTTTCCATATGTATTTAGCCATTGGTTTCCAATAGCACAGAACAATGCAGACTTTTTAAATTTTGTTGTTTGAAAACCACCTAATCCTGCTTGCTGATTCAGTGCCTAGGTTTTTTTTTCTTCTATCTCTCATACCATTTCTTTATCTTTTTTATAACCTGAAAATTTCTAATTCACTTGATACATTTGTCAAAAAGAGTTTGTGAAAAATATCTACTTGGAGGGCAGCCTAAATGTATCAGTGACAATCAAGGTACTCATGTAGGAACTATTGAAGTAATTTGGACAGTCAAGGTTTATTTTTTCATGTAAACAACAGCAAAGTTCAGAGGAGAGAGCCTGAAAGCATAAAATCATTAGAGACCCAAGGACTTTCACTTTCTGCTCATATTCATTATCTTCCATCTGCAAGATAATTGCACTATGTAAGGTCATGGCAGGAGTTCTATCTGTATCGCTGGGGTAAAAGAAAGGAAAGAAAGAGAGAGGAGTGGGGCATGAAGTTCTTCCCTTTTAAAGAAATATCCCTGATAATCCACAGAGCACTTCCTTTTCCCATTGACCAGAAATTAGTCAGATGGCCACATCTACCATCAAAGAATACTGGAAAATCTAATCTTTTAACTGGACACAGTGCTATCCTGAATAAAACTGGAATTTTGTCACTAAGGTGGATGGAGGAAATGGATGTTGGTGGAAAGAAAGAATAGCTTTTGCCACTGTGCCATCAAGAAAATTATGGACATACAGAGTGCCATGAGAAGGAAGACGACTGGGATGAAAGCCCAGTTTGGAAAGCCAGTATAAAATTGCAAGAGTCAATGGGAGGCAGTTGTGTGCTGTGGAGCTGGATTAGGTTTATCTGTGATTGACTATAATGGATTAACTTTTCAAATTGGTTGGTGTTAACTTCCACCTAAAGGGGCTTCTTATAGGTTAGATTTAATTTTAAAGTAATGATACCCATAGGAATCATTACTTTAAAATTCTTTTAGAAAGGAAAGAGAGCCCCAGCTTGATTATTCTAAGCCTAAAATTCCTAAAATCAATCAGATATGGACCCAGCCCTCCCACTTCTGCTCCTGCGAGTATGACACACTGGCTTAGGGGTAAGGGGAGAACCTCTCTTCTTTCTTTCTTTCTTTCTTTTTTTCTTTTTTTGTTTTAAGCCACCATCTCTGAGTACCAAGGTACAGTAGAGATACTCACCAAAGAAATCTTTAGAGGATTGCACTCCATTCTTTTTTGTCTCACTTCAAATTATAGAAATGGGACTGCCACCAGAAAAGGACATTTTCATAAACACTTTACTTCTATGTTCCAATGGATGCTGATGAGAGAACATATGTACACACAGCCATATTCACAAACATTTATAACCTCCAGCAACTATAAAGTCTCATCTGTTGTATAAAGAAAGCTTCTATTTCCAGTGCAATTTGCCAGCGGACGCTGATCACTTGACAGTTATATTTAAAGGCAGCAGGCTCCTGACTCGAAATCCTATGCACTAAACACCTGTTCCCTTTCAGAAAATGCAGCTGACATTTTTCTAAAAGATCTAGTTATTTTGTTAGAATAGTTCTTTGCCCCATGGACCTCATAAAGACTAGTCAGTGGGTTGTGTGGGATTTCAACAGGCTCTTATGTTGAAAGTAGAGCCCTGCAAGGCTCTTGACACGTGAAGGAAACACAGGAAGACCTAAGTTTACCAACAGACAAAATGCCGTTAGCTGCCTCATTATCAGCATTCTGCCATGAGAAACAAGCATCCTCTGATACTATTTTGGCATAGTATTGTGACATTGCATCTGACTTTCAGATTCTTTTAAAAAACCAGTAAGGATCTGGTTATAAAGATTATGCATGTTTACTATAGTTAGTTATAAATGTGTAAAAATCACAGATAAAAGAATACATATTGTCAAGATTTGCAGGTTGAAACATTAACCTGCTGCAGTTTTATAGACACTGGTAGAAGACATGAGACTCCTAGAGCAGAGATAAAAGTTTATGACAGCAATAGAGTATCAGTAGGTTTTGAACCAGTTCCTGAGCCTCAGTTCCCATGGGATGATACAAAGGGGACCCGATGGCACCTATATACACAATGTAACTTGGATATGACAGGAGAGGAATACTGAGCTTAAGGAACCTGAATCTCTTCTTACGGACAATAGCCTGGCTGAACTTTGTCTTGAAAGGAGACATTCTCTTTATTAAACTGGACCATTAACAAACCTACCCTTTATTCTGGAGGGAAATACAATTTCCAACCCTGTTCACAATACAAATATTCTTGGAAAGATAACCTGTAAAGTGGGCAGTCAGTGCCTCTAGTTGCAAAATAAGCAGAAATTTAAGAGATCCTTGGAAAATTGTCCCTCAACATACATAAACTAAATCTCCAGGGTGGGGGGTGGTGGTGACATTGGTATCTTGATGTACATATTTGGATAAACACTGGTATCTTGATGTACATATTTGGATAAACATATATTTATTTAAAAAAAATAAACCTTAAGTAATACTACCTTAAGTCCATATTTTACATTTTACTCCATATTTATTTATTTATTTTTTGAGATGGAGTCTCACTCTGTCGACCAGAGTGGAGTGCAGTGGTGCAATCTTGGCTCACTGCAACCTCTGCCTCCTGGATTCAAGCTGTTCTTTTGCCTAGCCTCCTGAGTAGCTGGGACTACAGGTGTGCGCCACCATGCCTGGCTAATTTTTGCATTATTAGTAGAGACGGGGTTTTACCACATTGGCCAGGCTGGTCTGAAATTCCTGACCTCGTGATCTGCCTGCCTTGGCCTCCCAAAGTGCTAGGATTACAGGCGTGAGCCACCGCACCCGGTCTTACTCCATAATTTTATAGAATATAGTGTTCCAAAAATATAGATTTACTATTTTAAAAAAATAAACTTTTTTTTAAATTGTTGGGCATTGCAACTGTTTTTAAATTGCTACTATTATAAGCAATACTCACTAAAAATTTTTTGTATGTAAATTTTTATGCATAGACTAGGATAAATTCTGAAAGTGGTGTTTTTGGGAAAAAAGGTAATGGTAATTTTTGAAGATTTTGATAAATCTTTCGAAATTATTCTAAGAAAAGATTGTATCAGTTTGCACTCCCATCAACTATTTATTGAGTAATTTCCACATTTATGGTGATAATTTAATTTGAAAATAAGACTAATATTAAAGTAATATTTGTGATTTTAATCATTAAATAATAATGATGTTTATAAACAAACACAATTGAATACTGGTTTTCTTCCTTTCCTAAGTGCTATGTCATGATTCTCTTTCAATTAGTAGTTAAGAGTTCAGGATGATCAGTGTTCTGCATCTAGCAAGCACTTAACTAGGAGAGGGCTAGGATGCTCTTCCACACCATCTGTTTGTTTATTTTAGCAAGTAAAAGTAAATGCTAAGCCACATCTTAGACACAAGCAAACCAAAAGGAACAGGTTTCCTAGTTTATTGGAGTTTGCAATCTGGGATTTGCCACGCATAAAAGAAACTCCAAATAAACCTTGATATACGCTTACACATTGGAATCTGAACATGTGCTTGTGTGTGGAATTTACTCAGATAAAATACATTTCTACACACAAGCACACACACATGCATGCAAAACAAAAAAACAGTAAATGTTAGATTGCTTCATTTGTTTTTTTAAAAATTTAAAAAATAAATTGTAATGTGTATAAGGTATACAACATCATGTTATGAAGTGCATATGGATAGTAAAAAGGTTATTTTGATGACTCAAATTAACATGTCCCTCATCTCACATGGTTACCCTTGTTTTGTTTTGTGGCAAGAAGAGCTAGAATCTACCCATTGAGCAGGGATTCTATATATAGTAGCATTTTATTATATCTGTTGTCCTCATGTTGTGTATTAGATCTCTAGGCTTGTTCATCCTACATATCTGCTGCTTTATATCCTCTGACCTACATGTCTTCATTCACTCCCCTACCTTACTCTTGGTAATCACTGTATTATTCTCTATCTCTACGTATTCATTATTATTTTTAGATTTCACATATAAATGAAATCATGCAATATTTTCCTTTCTCTGGCTTATTTCACTTGGCACAGTGTCCTCCAGGCTCATCCATATTGTGGCAAATGACAAGATCTCATCTTTTTTTAGGGTGGAATCATATTTTATTACATTTATATACCACAGTTTTTGTATCCATTTGTCCAATGATGGACACAGGATTTTCCCTTATCTTGGCTATTGTTAATGCTGCAATGAACAAGGGAGGGCAGGTATCTTTATGAGGTAGTGACTTCATTCCCTTTGGGTATAGATGCAGAAGATGGAATTACTGGGTCACATGTTAGCTCTGTTTTTATTTTGTTTTTTTTTTTTTAGAATTTCCATACTGTTTTCTGTAATGGTGGCACCAATATGT
The DNA here is from genome assembly GCA_963573385.1 of Cacajao melanocephalus. Lineage (NCBI taxonomy): Eukaryota > Metazoa > Chordata > Mammalia > Primates > Pitheciidae > Cacajao > Cacajao melanocephalus. The sequence continues at coordinate 38,210 of CAUYLG010049327.1, read as the reverse complement.
ATTCCCACCAACAGTATACAAGCATTCTCTTTCTCCACGTCCTTGATAACATTTGTTATCTTTTAACTTTTTGATAACAGTCATCCTAGCAGTTGTGAGGTGGCATTATGAGTGGTTTTGATGTTTATTTGCCTGATGACTAATGATGTTGAGCATCATTTTATATATCTGTTGGCCATTTTTATGTCTTCTTCGGAGGAAAGTTTATTCAGGTCTTTTGCCTATTTTTTATTTGAACTATTTGTCCACATTTTTAATATTTCCACTGTTAAGTTGTATGAGGTTTTCTTTAATTGGATGTTAATCCCTTGTCCACCCTTGGTTTCCAAATATTTTTTCCAACTTTTAGGCTGAGGTTTTAATTTAATTGTTTCCTTTGTTGTGTAGAAAGTTTTGTTGTTTGACATGGGACCATTTATTATTTTGCCTTTGTGGCCTGAGTGTAATATCCAAAATATTTGATCAGGACTCTGTTTTTTTTAATTAATAATGATCATTTTTTATACTTATGGTTTACATTTAAAGTATTTACATTTAAAGTATGAATATTTTTTTTGTCCTGTTTTTCAGAGAAGAAGAAATCTTTTTTATAAGGAACTTCCGATCGTATTATTTCAGATTACAATGCATTAGGATTAATATAGTTGAAATTTGGCCTTAGAAGAGAGAGGGGAGGCTAAATGCCAAGAGCTAAATTCCACAGCTATGACCATTTTCATGAGCTGATTCACTCCTGTTTATACTTTGGAGGAAGAAGCTTGGAATATGGAGAAACATGCATGCAGCAACCCGGGTTAACTGATTTAAATAACTCACAGCACAGTGGAGAAATTGGCTAAAGTACCCTATAATTTTTATTTAATGATTTTTCACTACACTAGGAAGAGAAAGACAGTTTCTCAAAAGCTCTTTGTTAGGAGAGGAGAAGGGTGTGGTGCAGTAAAAAGAAATATAGAGGGAATGCCCATTGTTTATGGTTGCTTGTCATTTCATAGGTTTCCTGTGTAGGAACCACATGTACAAATGTGGCAAAAGAAACAGGAGGAAGAGATCCGCTTATGACAATACAACAAAACAATAACTGGAACAGAAAAGAAAATGACTGGCAATCAAACCCCTGAGTGACTGCATCGTCTTTAATTCTCCTCTAATCAAGGAGCCGCAGAGTTGTGAGAGATGGTCTGAGCTGGGGAGCTTAGGCAGAGAGTGACTTCATTCAGAGAAATTTTGGCATGATTCCTAACCTCTTAGCCTGAGGGAGAATTTCTTAAATGTTATTTGTGCTCCTCACCTGAGAGAATTGATGCCTTCAAGAGAGCACCAGACAGAGGCCAAACAGACATGCAATAAAATTATCCTCCTTGGATGGGTCAGGAGCTGGCTGATAACTTAGTCTATGCCTACATCAATCAGGGAGCAGCAGGGGCGTCCACAGTCAAGGAGAGCTGAAGGTGGCAGAGCTTACAGCTACCGATCATCTTAAATAAAGATACAGAAGGCAGACCCTAATAAAAGGAACTATATATGAAACAATGAATAACATCCTCTGTTTATCATTCTGTATTGTTTGCAACTTTCACAGTAAGCATGTATTGCCTTCTTAAATAAATAGCAAACAATAAACTCGTATTGATATGGCATCAATTTTCACTGAATACCCTAAGAGATAGCCATGTTTTCCCTGCACTTTTGTAAAGCTTACGGATGGACCTCTTTTTTCATTTTTTAAAAAGAGTACATTCAGGCTGATCAGTGAGTTCACGCATCTGGGTAAATGGATAAGCAACTATTAAATTTGATGTCACTGTTTTCATTATTACTCATTTCAGAAATTTGGGTTTATAAAATGCATTCTTGCCAAGTCTTAAAAAGATCAGACTATCTTGTAGTCATCAAAATTTATGGAACTCTGTCTAATACCCTCAACTGGATTAGATTTTAGTTCTACAAACAGCCTTATCTCTTAAGAGCTAGGACCTGAAATTAAATTATAAATTGATACTATCAATAGCAGAAATGTTATCTTGAGCCTGGAAGGCCAGAAGGCTGATTGAATCTCATTCATCACAAATGCACTTTGCCAGTGATGGCTGTGTTTGGGCATCAGGGTGTGTTTATGTGTTACAACAAGTGGATTGGTTAGCTAAGCTGGTTAGCACATAGTGCAAATGGGTGCAGCAGGCAATGCTCTATGGCTCCTTAAGCCAGTTCACTTTGCTCTGTTTAGGGATGATTAATGGTGATCCAGATCCTATATGGTGGTCTCATTTCCCACTGATGAGCCCAGTAATGGAACCAACTTTATGCATGAAAAACTTAAAGCTATTTTTTAATAGATTCAACGAGGTACAAAATCTAATGAAAGTTAAATAGATCAACCCTTCCACATGCTTATAGGCCTTTTTTTTAAGTTTCCACAGAGAACTTGCCATGCTCACTTTCTCCTTTTTACAAACCTTTATGCCTTGTTCCATTTGACTCACAAATAGTGGCATCCTTGAACTAGATCTAAAATGACTGTGAACTAGAACCCAACCATTTACAGAATAGTCAATGGCCCTAATGAGGGAGCCTACCAGGAGAGCTGGGCTCAAAAACTAAGTGGCAAATCTGATAAGATCTTCTCTTTTAGGGGTTTTTCAATATAAAATATACAGAGAGGGACAAATCACATGGGTGATGCACAAGAGAAGGTAGCAAGAAGAAGGGATAATCCAGCAGAAATTATGAGGTAGCAGATGTGATGAACAAGGATGAATTGTGTGGCAGATTGCAGAGTAGAGACTATTTCATCAGGAGCAGCCAGAACAACAGCAGGAAGAAAAAACAGAGAGTAGCTGGATAACCATGCTGAGTAATGCACAAAGGCAGCCTGCTGCTGGGGGCGGTAAAACACGACAGCAAGGTCTTTATGGCAATGTTATAACCTGAATGGCATTTCTCTTCTCCCCTGTGCCCAACTTTGTTAATGCGGAAGGATTCTGAAAGTTATTCTAGACTCTTGGAAGCTTGGCTATGCAGCTGCTTCCAATCTCTTTTCCTTCTTTGTACATGCTTTATAATAAAACTCTGTCACTTGAGGTTATCTGAGTGTCGCTTTGTACTTTCTACCTGAAGGGTCTTAGTATGCAAACATTACTGTATTTTCAAGAAAAAAAAGTACTGTATTGCCCTAGAAGTTTTTTTTTTTTATTTTTATAGATTTAGCGTTGCAAATGCTGTTGTGTCACATGGTATATTGTGTAGTGGTGATGTCTGAACTTTTAGTGTACCCACCACCTGAATATGTACATTGTACCCATAAGTAGTATTTCATCCCTTACCCCTGTACCCCTGCAACCCTCCTACATCTTGGAGTCTCCAGTGTCTCTCTCTTTTTTTTTTTTTTTTTTTTTTTTTTTTTTAGACAGAGTATTGCTCTGTTGCCTAGGCTGGAGTACAGTGGCACGATCTTGGCTCACTGCAACCTCCACCTCCTGGTTCAAGTGATTCTCCTGCCTCAGTCTCCCAAGTAGTGGGGACTATAGTCATGCACCACTACACCTGGCCAATTTTGTATTTTTAGTAGAGAAAAGGTTTCGCCATGTTGGCCAGGCTGGTCTCGAACTCCTGACCTCAGATGAACTGCCTGCCTTAGCCTCCCAAAGTGCTGGGATTACAGGTGTGAGCCACCATGCCCGGCCCCTCCAGTGTCTTTTATTCCACTTTGTATATCTATGTGTACACATTGTTTAGCTTCTATTTATAAGTGGGAACATGTGGCTTTTGACTTTCTGTTTCTGGGTCACTTGACTTAGAATAATGGCTGGAATTAATTATTCTAAGTGGATAATTGAAATATTATATAACTGATAATATTTAATAGTGGCTCTATAGGTGGTGTTTAGGAGAGATTTAATAAAGAAGTATGTACATATTCAAATAGTGCTGGGACAATCAATGTGTAGAAGTGCTTGAGATATGGATACTACTGAGTTTACTGATTATGTCTCTATATTTTCTTATGAAAAGATATTAGAAATCGAAGCAAGTTATTATGTCAATCCAAGGTCTGGAGATTGATAAAAGCCTTCTACTGTGTCATCATTTGAAGGCTACATTTAGGTATAGTGGAACTCAATTAAAACAAACCTGGCTTTATATTCAAAATTCTATTTTGCATATCATGTTTTATATATTTGATTCAGTTTCTATAGGAAGGTTAGAATTTGACACTAATTCATAAAATAGAAGAACACATAAAAGAATAATGTGGTGAGAAGCCCTTACCACTGATAACCATAAGATAAAAGGAGGATAAAAAATAACATTCTAACAAAAAAACAAGTTTCTTTTTACAGGATAAATGAAAACTTAATAAATGCTAGGATTGCGTTCATTTGAAAATAACATTTTTGCGACAGGGTTTTGTTCTGTTGCCTAGGCTGGAGTGCAGCGATCATAGCTTACTTGAACTCCTGGCCTCAAGCAATCCTTTCACCTTAGCCTCCCAAAACACTGGAATCACAGGGTGAACTACTGTGCCTGGCCTGAAAATAACATTTCCTTGGTTAATTGCTGTTTCAATTAAAAACGGAGACATAGGATGAATGGTTCTTTGTCTTAGCAGGGTTGGCTGTGGGTGGAGTTTTGCAGGGTCAGTTAAAGTATCCAGACATGGACAGCAATGACATTGGCAGAATCAGAGCAGCAGCCGTGAAGGACAGAGGAACATGTGGTGGCCGTTGACGTTTGGATTGGGAACAGACCCTGATGCAAGATTAGTGGCAGCGTCAATAGCCTCAGAAAAAAAGCTGGCAACTATAGAAGGAGCATCAGGAACTACTCCAAAGGCAGAGAGGGATTACTTCACCTGATAGAACCTCTGCACTTGAAAAGTCAAAAACAACCTCTGTTGTTGAGAATAGTAGGGGTCCTGGGGGAATGAAGTCTCAGTAACAAACACTGTGGGGTGTGTGCGCCTGCATGGAGGGGGCCTGAGGGAGGTGGAGAGAGAGAAAGAGAATGAAAAGGAACAATGCAAATATCTGTTCTGAGAACCCAACACTGCTCAATTTAACTGGAGGATGGGAAGAGGTTATAGAAGCAAACATAACATGGAAATAAAATATGACTAGATTTTCTTTTTCTTCTCCCTTTTTTCCTCCCTCCTTCTTTTACTCCCTCTTTCTTTTTCTTTCTGTTCTAAACATTTTTAAACTTTTTATTTTGAAGTAATTTTACACTTAATAAAAGGTTGTAAAAATAAGACTTGTAGTGTTCCTATATCTCTCCTTTAATGTTAACATCTTAAAGTATAGTTATTCAAACCAGGAAGTTAATGTCAATGCAATATCACTAAGTAGTCTAGAGGCTGTTTTTGAATTATGCCAATTGCCCTACTAGTGTATTTTGCATGGTTCTAGGTTCAACCTAGGATCTCACATTGCATTTAGGTAGCATGTCTCTTTAGCCTACAATCTGGTGACTTTTGTGACTCTTCTTATTTGTGTCTCTTCTTATTTGTGTCTCATGAACCTTGCACTTCTGAAGACTACTGGCTAATTATTTCATTTGATTTGATTAGAACTGAAGTTATGCATTTTTGACAAGAATGTAACAGTAGGGATGTTGGGCCTGTCCCAGTGTGTCATATGCAAAGGTACAAGGTTTTGCTGTGTCTTATTACTGGTGATGTTAACTTTAATCATTTGGCTTAGGTGGCATCTGCCAGGTTTCTCTACTGCGAAGTTACAATTTTCTCCTTTTAATTAATAAGCACCTTGTGGGAAGATAATTTGAGACTCTACAAATATCTTGTTCGTCATTGTACATTTGCCGTCTAATTTTAGCATCCAAGGGTGATTCTTACCGGTAATAATCATTACTGTGGTATTTGACAAGTGATGATTTTTCTATTTTCATTGTCCTGTTTTGTTAATTAAAATAATCCTGTAAGGAAGACTCATCCTCTCTCTCCCATTTATTTATTTCTATGGATTTGCTTTTATCTCCAACCAAACTCTCTCCTCAATTCAAATAATTACCTCCCCTAGGCCATGTCACCTTTACTTTCCTGGGGGCCTGTATTAGTCCCTTCTCACACTGCTATGAAGAAATACCCAAGACTGGGTAATTTATGAAGAAAAGAGATTTAATTAACTCACAGTTCTGCATGCCTGGGGAGGCCTCAGGAGACTTACAATCATGGTAGAAGGCACCTCTTCACAGGACGGCAGGAGAGGGAATGAATGAGTGCCAGCAGAGGAAATACCAGATGCTTATGAAACAATCAGATCTCATGAGAACTTACTCACTATCACCAGAACAGAATGGGGGAAACTGCCCTCGTGATTAAATTACCTCCCACCAGGGCCCTCCCACAACACATGGGGATTATGGGGATTACAATTCAAGAAGAGATTTGGGTGGGTGGAGACACAGCCAAATCATATCAGGGCCTCAGAACTGGTCATGAACATGAGGTTCCTGGCCTTCCACATGTTAGTTCTTTCTCCCATCTTCTTTTGTCTTGGGTAGTATCTTCACTGATTGACCTGACCCATTACTTTGGGTTTCCAGGCGAGTTCATTTAACCTGATATTTAATTTTTATCTTTCATTAACTCTTCTGGTTCTGGTTTTCAGTACTTCATTCCTGACTGTGCATAGCCCTTACACATAAGGCTACCATAAAATTCCTTCTACTTTTAAATTCTATTTAAGTCAACAAAGCTGAGAGACTGGTGGGTGCTATTACTCTCAATGATGGGCATTTTGTCTGCCAGTTTCTATTTCTTCTTCTTTTAGTATTGATTTCCATTAGGGGGTGACCTCTTGCTATTGTGTGTGGTCTTAGCTGGGTTATATGTAAAAGTCACGTGCTTTTCCCAGGCAAGAATGAGCATCACCATTCAACTGAGGCTGCCCACACTCTCTGTCCTGGTACTCTGAACTCTGAGTGGGTTGAGGCAAAGAGAGAGAAACTAAATAGAACAAAAGCAGTGGGAACACGGGAAGCATATTCATGTCACTAATGGAGCCCTAAAGATGCTGTTGCATAATTCGTGCTAACAAGCCATCTGAAGCTTTTCTGGCTTGTTAATATCAGAGCCTAATCCTCCGTCCTCCCGCTTGAATTAGTGAGCTTTCTGAAATTTTCCCAAAAATATATTTTGTGTACTTTAGCCAGAGTTATTTTTCTGTAGCGTGGGGAAAAACAACAGCACACTGATATACTCTTTTTTTTTTTTTTTTTTTTTGTGTGTGTGTGTGAGCCAGAGTTTCGCTCTTGTTGCCCAGGCTGGATTGCAATGGCGCGATCTCGGCTCACTGCAATCTCCGCCTCCCGGGTTCAGGTGATTCTCCTGCCTTAGCCTTCGGAGTAGCTGGGATTACAGGCATGCGCCACCACGCCTGGCTAATTTTGTGTTTAGTAGAGACAGGGTTTCTCCATTTTGGTCAGGCTAGTCTCCAAGTCCTGACCTCAGGTAATTCTCCTGCCTTGGCCTCCCAAAGTGCTGGGATTACAGGCATGAGCCACCGCACCTGGCCCTGATATACTCTTGTAAGAGGAGTATAGGAAATATTACTGCTTTTTTGAAGCTAAAGATTTCAAGAAAGAATTGCCACATCTTCTGTTGAGAACCGGATTAGCAACAAGTCAGGGAGGCTGACCATCCTCATAGACATTAGCTGTTTGCTGGGGGCCATGGGCATTTACAGTGTTACATATGGCTGACGGAAAAACATCAATATACATGCCTCATTTATACAAAAATCCATCTGTCCCTCTCCTGGATTTGTTTCTATATTTTTGCGTTCTAGTTTCTCTCATTTTGCTGCCCTGTGCCTGCTGAGTGTGGCTTGCCTTTGCCCATTCTATCCTTCACGGTCTGGGCAAAGGCAGGTTTCAACTGCCCCTCTCTCCCCAGTTACTCACCTGGGAACGCCACAGAACCTTCAACTTACCTCTACTCCTCAAGTTGTAACCCTAAGCTCTCTACTGAGAGTGGAATAGAAAATGCAAGCTGCTTTCCTGATATTCTCTCCTGTCTTTACCTGAATGAATGAGGAAATTCTTAACAAATTTTACAGTGACAGAAGAAAACTGTGGTACCTTTGCTAACATTGTCTCTGACCCCTGAGAAGGAGCCCCTCGGTTGCAAATTGGGCCTCTCTTCTCTCTTTGTATACCATTTTCCTTCCTCTCAGGGCAAATGTACAGTTCCTTATAACAAACTATTTCTTCCTCACACTTGATAAGGGAGTGGTAGCATCGCCATGTGATAAAGACAGTGTGTAAAACGTTTTAATGTCTCAGGATGATGAGATTCAAGAGTAAAGGACAGACTTTACACAAGCCTATGTGGTTGGCACTATGCAAATCCCTGTCATTTGCATAAACCACAAGCAAGAATGTTAAAATGCATGAAATAGTTTTATGACTCAATATTGAAAAATGATGTTACGCTCACATCATTTTCAAAATATTTTCTGAAGGCCAAGGGAGAAAATCATGTCAAGACGGGGTCAAAGTAAAGAAATAATTACTGTAATATTCGTGTTCTCAAATGTCATAATGTTTTACTTTGGAAAACTCTGATAGCTGGCCTTGAGGAAGGGACACAAAGGGGCCATGCTCCTTTGTACATTTCCTTTTAGAAGTGAGATGCTTCCTCTCCCTCTCAAAAGGATGCATCTGGTCTGTCACCCAGACATTTCTGGAGTGGACATGGCTAGAACTGTTCTGAAGTAGGACAGAGAAGATGGCGAATATATCTTACTAAATATCTTACTCAATGAATGTCTGACATTGACTGGAAGCCTTATATCACCAGTTTTCTTCTTAAACAGGAAGTGCTCTGGAGCCCCAAGGAGTCCTCTTAAAATGATGAGGTCCAAAAAGACTCTCAGAAGTGGCTGAAGTCCTGCTCTATGTGACAGGGCAGATTCATGTGGAGAGAATCACCCTCCAAATGGGGGTGGACAAGAACTTTGTCTCTTGAGATGTTTTCCTCTCTACATCCATGGGCTGAGCGCCTCCTCCTCCTCCTCCCCTGTGTTGTACTGGAGGCTTACTTCTCTGCTATTAGCCCGCTTTGTACTGTGTTGTAATTGGTTGTTTATGCATTTTTCTTCCCTGCTAGACTTAAACACAGTCTGTGGCATTTTTCAAGGTTCATCCTAAGTACCTAGCAAAGATTGGCCCCATACAAGATGATTAAGCAATATTTTAATAGCTCTTTCTGATCTCTGTCCTTAGGATTTCCTTGCTTTTTTGTGCTATCTCTTATTGTTATTTTTCTTTTCATGTGTACAGATTCTTGGAAAATCTGTGTCCACTATAAAAATGTAAATGTTTAAGTTTCAGTTAGAATGGATAACTTTACTTGAAATTTAAAAACAGAACTCCTCCCATAATATTTTTTTAGATTATGTTAAAAAAAATGAAAAATGACTGCTGTCGAATTAAAGTTCATATCCACTGTGAAAAAAAAATTCCATGCTTATTGCTAGAAATGCTACAGATTTTTTTACCTCATATGAATATGAAGGACACATCAACCCAGGAAGAGACTAACTCCCTTAGTTTGCCCCGTCCCCGCTCCCCAGCTGCCTATTGCACATTTGCCCTTCCTTGCCCCGGAAAGTTTCCATAGGGTATCACCACAGCACTTAGTGAATTGCAGGTTGCTAATCATCCAACTGGGATAGAGAAATATCTTTTCTGCATATTCAGGAGAGATAAGACCAACATTCTTCATAATAATAAACTTTCATTAGAAACTAAGAGAAAATGAACAAAACAGAAATGAGCAAATTTACAGAGTAGCTCCTAGGAAACATCCTCTTTATGGTTAAACAATATTGGATTACGAGGTGCCTACGTGGCATTCCATAGGCTTCTGGGGTTTCCCCCTCGTATTCTCCAGGGACATATGTGCTCTAACACTTACACAAAGCCCACAGCAAGATTGAGAGACTTATTGGATCAAGGCATTTGAGGAAATCTCTATTTCAGTGACCACACATATCAAAAAACAAAAATTTTACAAAATTAGTTTGGGAAAGTCACTAAACAAAAAAGCAGCAACAACAATAACACAAACAACAATAATTACACACCCTGGGGAAGAGAGGAAATTTTATTTCTAGAGTTGGCATATTATATTAATTAAATGTCCAGTTTTCAACAGAAAATTATGAGACATGCAAAGAAACAGGAAAATATGGCCCATACACAGGTTAAAAAAGCAATCACTAGAAGAATCATTGAGGAAGTCTAGATGTTTCATCTACTAAACAAATATTTTAAATCAGCTATTACTACTATGTTCAAAGAATAAAACCAAATGATATCTAAGGAAATAGAGGAAAATATGAGCATAATATCTCACCAAATAGAGAATATCAATAGATACAAACCCTGGAAAAGAAACAAAGAATTCTAGTGTTGAAAATTATAAGTTACTAAAGAAGTTTAATAACAAGATTGAGCTGCTGGTAATAGGAATCAGTAAATGTGAAGATTTGAGATTATCCAGTCTAAAGAATAGCAATGAAAAAGAATGAAGAATAACAAGCAGAGCTTGATGAAGAGCAGCTACAAAAAAATACCCCTACAGCTAACCCATACTTAATGATGACAAATCAGATGATTTCTTGCTAAAATTAGGAAAAGGCAAAGACGCTTCTTCCATTACTCACTCAGTATTGTACTGGAAACTCTAGCTAGTGCAATAGGACAAGAGAAGGAAATAAATGTATAGTATACAGTATACAGATCAGGAAGAAAGAAACAAAAATCTCTGTTTGCTGATGAGATAATTGCCTAGGTAGAAAATGCCAAAGAATCCGCCCCTTCCCCCTCAAGAAAAATCTTTGCAAAGTACATGGCTGATAAAGCATTGGTATCCAAAATATACAAGGATACCCATTAAAAAAACAAGTCAGTTAAGCTGGAAACCATCAGTCTCAGCAAACTAACACAGGAACAGAAAACCAAACACTGCATATTCTCACTCATATATGGGAGTTGAACAATGAGAACACATGGACACAGGGAGGGGAACAACATACACCAGGGCCTGTTGGGGGGTGGGGGGCGAGGGGAGGGAACTTAGATGATGGGTCAATAGATGCAGCAAACCACCATGGCACAAATATACCTAAGTAAAAACCTGCATGTTCTGCACATATATCCAGGAACTTAAAGTAAAATAAAATAAAATTTAAAAATGAGCAATATATTTGAACAGATATCTCACCAAAGAAGATATATAGATGACAAGTAAGCACATGAAAAGATACTCAATATCATATGTCATCAGAGAATTGAAAATTAACACAACAATGAGATACCATTATATACCAGTTAGAATGGCTACAGTCCAACACACTGACATCACCATATGTTGGTAAGGATGTGGAGTAGTAGGAACTCTCATTTGTTGCTTGTGGTGTGCAAAATAGGCACTTTGGAAGAACATTTGCCAGTTTCATACAAAAATAAATACACTCTCACCATATGATTCAGCAATTGTTCTCTTTGGGGTTTATTCAAATGGGTTGAAAATTTATGTCCACATAATAATTTGCCCACAAATATTTATAGCATCTTTATTCATAACTTTCAAGTCTTGACAGTACATGTATCAGTATTAGCTTGCCAATTTTAACGAATGCATTGCACTAATGAAAGATTTTCACAATAGGAGAAACCACATGTGAATGGGGGGATTGAGGAGAAAATGGAAACGCTTTGCCAGTCAACTTTTCTGCATATCTAAAACATAAATCTATTGATCTAAAAAAATAAAACCTCAGAGAACTGTGAAAAATCATGAAACCAAAATGCACATACTGTGAGACCCAGAAGAAAAGAGAGAAAGCAGCGGAAAGAATATTTGAAAAAATAATGACCAAATACTTACCAAAGTTCACGAAAAACATTAATCTACATAGGCAAAAAAGATAAATTATTCCTGATTCTTCTGCAGAAGAGACATAGAAGTGGCCAATAGGCACATGCAAAAATGTTCCACATCATTATTCTTTAGGGAAATGCAAACGAAAACCACAATGAGAAACTACTTCACACTCACTGGGATGCCTAAACTAAAAGGCAATAACACATTGGCAAAGACATGAAAAAATTCAAACCCTCATACACTCCTGGTAGGATTGTAAAATGGTACAGACATTTTGGCAAACTCGTAAACATTTTGGCAGTTTCTAAAAATATTAAGCATTGAGTTAGCAAATGACTCATCATTCTTCTAGATATTTTAAAAGATATATCCACATAAAAACTTGTACAATCATGTTCATAGCAGCATTACTTCTAACAGCCAAAAAGTGGAAACAATCCCCTTATCCCACAACTGACATATGGATTAATAAAATGTGACATGTTCATATAATCAGATACTATTCAGCAATAAAAAGAAAGTACTAATACATGATACAACGTGTATGAACCTTGAAAGTAGTATGCTAAGTGAAAAACGCCAATCATAAAGGACCATATATATGATTTAATTCATATAAAATACCTAGGTTAGGCAAACCTATTGAGATAGAAAGTAGATTCATGTTTGCTGAGTGATGGGGGTGTCTGCTAATGGTGACAAGGGTTGGGATAATAAAAATGTTCTAAAATTGATTTTGGTTATGATTGCACAACTTTGTGAATGTACTAAAAACCATTGATATACACTCTAAATGAGTCCATTTTATGGAATGTGAATTATATCTCATTAAAGCTGTTTTTAAAAGAAAGGATTGTCTGTGGAATGGGGTCTCATGTAGGGGAAAAGAAGAGTAAATAAACTTCCTTTTCAAGGTCTATTTTTATCAGTCTAGTTCTTTTCTCCTCTTTCTCCTTGTTTTCCTCTTCCCTTTTTCCTTTCTCTTCTTCCTCCTCCTCTTCCTCTTCTTTCTTCCTCTCCTCCCCCTCTCCTCTTCTTCTCTTACATATTTCTAACTCAAAACTACACAGCAAACCAACTTGCATAGAGCTTGATCTAAAACTTTCTCTAGATAACCAAAGTAATTCCTAATTCTTTTAAAATTAATTTTTGAGTTCCCACTTCTTATGTGTTCTATAGGCAGCCTGTAAATAATTCTTAGTACTTATATATAATATTATCATATATTATTAAAATAATTTATTTAGTGTTTTATCATTCTTGATAGACTTTAATTCCCCACCCCCTACCCCAGGGGCTGAACACATGATTATATTCCTGACAGTAGGTATTCAACAAATGTCCATTTACTGGGACCAGAATCTTAGAACCTTAGTTTCTCTCTTAGTAGATTCCCATTTTACCTCCAGTTATGGTCTAGTATAAAAGTTCTACATTAAAAGTTTACCAGAACTAAGGACTTCGTGAAGTCTCTATTAGACAGACTCTAACTGATTGGAGAAGGAACTGTGCCCTCTGTCCTTGTTTTCTCCACAGGCTATGTAACATATGCTCCTTCAGCACTGGTTTGTTAATTTTTCCAAAGCTAATAAGAAGAATATCAATGACTCTGGAATAATGGAAAACCCACTGGCAAGATCTTAGTTACGTTTGAATGTAGATGACTCACTTATAATAGAATTTCTTTTTATAGGAAGACAAATTTATATCATGTTGATCAAGTTTTTGTAACCATGTCGTAGAGATCATATCTTTTGAACTTTCTGCATTCAAATCCCAGCTCCAGCAGTGTGACCTTGGGCAAAGCAATTGATTCATTTCTGTTTTTCCACCTATATAGTGGGAATGATATTATCAACCTCATCAGTTTATTGAAAGGCCTAATAAACAAATACACACTGATGTGTCTGGCACATAGTAGGTGGCCAATAGTTACTTGTTATCATCATTGTAGTTAAAGAATGTTACCCAAGCATTACTCTGTGTAAATACTGAGCCTAGAACTTCCTATGGAGAAATGTTAAATAATGTGGATGAGGAGCTTGTAGCACACTGTGATCACAGAGCTCTGCACACTTTATCTCATTTGATTGTTCCAGCAACTCTTAGGAGACAGAACAGGCAGGAATTATTTATTAGTATTCTCCTTTTATAGATGTGGAAACCAACCTTAGTTAACTGACCCCATAGCTCTTCAGGAACTAGGTAACTGGTTTATTTGAACTACATCCTGAAGAAAAATGAGTGCTGATAAAGATCACCTGTTTTGTTTTTATTTGGCCGAAGTTCTTACACTGAGTTTGAAACACTCTTGCCACGGTTTCAGGGGTGTGATATTTCAGTGTTCTGTATCTTCTTTTAGTTATTTATATTCTTATATACCCAGTTTTTTCCCCCTTCTTTTGCCAGTTAAAGAAAAATAAATAAATGAATAAAACAAAACTGTATGCTTCTTAGTTTCAGGAACCACTGGCTTCCAGGTATCTCTAACCACGGTACTTTTGTTAATAAGCATCATGTAGCCCCTCTGTGACTCAATTTCCCATCTGTAAAATGGGAATAACAATACTCACCTCTGTAGGTTTCCTAAGTACTGAGTTAATACAAAGTACCTAAAAGAGTCCCATGAAGAGTGAGTGTTTGCTGGAACCTTGAGGCCAGCACCCTCCAGAAAGGCACCTGGCTTCAGGGACTCATTCAGACCACGCCCGCTTTGCTCTCAGTCTCCTCCTAGTGCTCTTCTTGTATACCAGTGAAAATTACAAACAACTCATTGCTTGAAGCAAAGGGTAAAAGAAGAAAGCGATCAAAGAGAAAACAGTTCGAGGAAAAGAAACAGTGAGGTAGACATGCCTTGATGAAGGACAGGAAGGTTAGAGGAGGACTTGAAGGGATATAGGAAATTTAACAAGAAACCAGCTAGAATCATTATTGAATGGTTTGAATTTAAAACGTATTCTCCCTTATCCTTTCTCTTCAACATATTGGGCAATATAGGACTTTTGGTAACACTTCTCATTTTGCTCTAAAATTATGAGTATGCATATGTGTGTAAGTGAGGTTAAAATTATTCCATTTTCTAAAGGTCAGTTATCCTTAGGTAAAAGGAGAAAAACACTAAACACATCCAGAGGTATGCACTGCAACAAAGACTTGAATTCACAAAAGTAAGAAAATGACCTGAATAAATGTACTTATTGAAGTAATCCTTATTTCCCACTAGTTTTACCACCCCCCCGTATCTTCTATTTCCCTAGAAATACACTGCCCCAGCCCGATTTTCTTTGTCCTGTATTTTTTTTTTTCTCAAATTCATCGTTCTTTGCCTAAAAAGTAGAAAAGCAAATTGTTTGGGCCACTCCTTCAGTCTTGCTTCTCATGTGAAAATCTTCACGTACATGGAAAACTGATAAAATGTGTACGCCTTTTTTCTTGTTAATCTGCCTCTTGTCAATTTGGTTTCTAGATCCAGCTGAAGAGCCCACTGACAGCTGAAGGGGGTTGGAGGTGATCTCGAGCTCACCTGCAGATCAGTTGCAAGTTCTAACTCTAAGAGGAGAAGGTGTTTTCCCATTAAAAGAACTGGGTATATATTTAGGAATGACTTACATAAGCAAAAACTGGTTAAAGTACCATTTTCATGGAAAGCATACACTTTAATACCAATCCAAAGATTATAAATTCAAGGTTTTAGTATCTGCAGTAAAATAGTCAGTGGTATCTGAGATCAAAAGAGTGGGCAAGAGGCAGGGAAAGAATATATCACGGAATAGAGTGCAGGCGGGATGAGCGTTCTGCTGCTTCCTCTTGATTGCCTCGCTGCACGATGGTAGTTAAGGTTTCCCTATTCTGGCTCCAGTATCTGCAGAGGTTCCAGTGCACGGGTTCCTGCTCTGGTAAGTTGTGATCCTCTGTTTTTGCCTGTTGGTCTCTCCTGTTTTAGGGCCGCAGTTTTCCCTGTGACTTCACTTTTCTTAAGGATCTAAGATGTGTTGCTTTTTCAGTTTATTCAGTGTTTTCTTTGTTGTTAGGACAGAGTGATGACTTCCAAGCTTTTTACCTGCTAGACTGAATATCACTCTTCATTCTTATAGGAAAGGTGATTTTGAGCCTACCTAAGAGCTATCAGTTCATTGCTCCATGTTAGCCAGAGAAAGTTTAGTTTGACTGATAGTCACATCTGTGAAGAATCTGGAAGATCTGTGCCTGGGTGCAAGGCGGCTCGCATAGAGGTCTCCCTCCCATCCTCCAGGGTTGAAGGGTGTCCTACACCCTCCCAAGCTGTGGCTAGAATCTCTTTGGTATTGCAGAGAGGTAGAAAAGAGAAGTGGGACCGAGACAGAAAAGATGTTTCTAGATGTTTGAGGCATGTACTCGAAGCATCCCAGAGACAGAAAAATCGAGAAAGGTGTGTTTGAAAAGGATTATTAGTAAATGTTTGCTCCCTGGAAACAGATTATGCTTCTACATGCTTCAAAAAATCACAGGATACAGTACAGGGGCACAAAATAAAGTCGGAAGCTGTTTCAAATGTGAATATACTTGAGATTTTCTCCTAACGTTTTCCTTGTGAAATCAAATCTTAGAAGAAAATTCACCTAAAGATCCTGTATCCCACCGAATTAAACTGCAAAAAAAAAAATTATTTTAGGTGCATTTCTCCAATTTAGTTCCCTCCAGTTCACAGGAAATCTTGTTAAAATTTCCAGCAGAGGAGAATATTGTGAACTTGGCCCAAATCCTGCAACTTGGGGTGGAGCCCGGAAACAGCTGCTGGGGTGCTTGTTCCCCTCCCTGCTGCTTTTCCCTCATTCACAGTCCTGGGGTTGTGCTAAATGCCGCCCGTGGAACAAAATTATCTCGGTGCTGGTTGCCAACCAAAGAAAGGCAGTTAGCTGATTAAACAAAGCAGAAGATGCCTGTCTGCCTTCCTAAAGGTGTTAAATCACTCGCTTTTTTTTTTTCCAAAGAAATAACAAATAGTAGAGGGCATACAGCAGTTGGTGAGTAGAAACCACAACTTCTGTCTTGAAATCTTTGTTGTTTTTGCAGGGATGCCCAGGACAGTGGGGGCACCTTACTTAGGGCCTGGCCTGGGCCCCAGCTGCTCATCACTTTCCAGGTTCTGATTCCCATCTAACTGAACCTACCTATCCCCCTTGATCACTCTCTCCCATCCCCATTATAAATATATTTCCCTCTCCTTCTCAGTTAAATATGGTCCAAATTAAACTTGTCATTTTTACCCTTCGAGTCCTATTTTATAACAAACAAAAATTTCTACTGGCAATCCGGCCTTCCCTGGGGCTGCCCAGCTGCCGTTGGGGTGATTAGGGTGTTTCCTGCAGCTGAAGTCTCTTGTAATTAGCAAGCCCCTCAGGCAGTCTGGACTCTGAATTTAGCTGCCATCTGGTATCATCTGTAAATGACAATAGCACTGTATCTTCTCCTTTGCCTCAGCCCTGCCTGCACTACACACTCCCACTCCAAGCAACCCTTGAAAAGATTTCACTGCCTAGCTTCCCTGTCAGCTCTTAAGTATCAAGACACCTTGCGTTCTGGTTAATTTGGAAAGTTCTAAACAAGGTCAAGGCAAATGAGAGCCAAAAGTTTCCAGAACCGTCAAGAGGATACAGCAAAAGACCACAGTAGGTCAAGTAGCCTCTCCCAGCCCTCTGTACCAATGTTTCTCAAAGTACAGCTTCTGGAATAGTGGTATTGGAATTATCTAGGACCTTGACAGAAATGCAAATTCTCAGGCCCCAGCCCAGATCAATACTCAGAAACTCTGGGGAGGGACCAGCAATCTGCATTTTAACAAACCCTCCAGATCCGTCTAATAGAAGCTACAGTTTACCAGCTGCAGCCTTTGGCGTCTCACTAGTGCACTACTAACATTTTGGGAAGGCAATTCTTTGTTGTGGGGGCCGTCCTGTGTATTGTAGGATGTTTAACAGCATCCTTGGACTCTACCCACTAGATTGTAGAAGCAGCCCTTCAGTTGTGACCATCCAAAATGTCTCCAGACACTGCCAGATGTTGCCTGGTTAAGTCATCCCCATTTGAGAGGCAGCGGTTTGCTACGGGTTCTATGTCTAATTGCTTAGTGCTATTTGACCAATGATTGCTGATGTTAAAAAGTCTGTATACAGTACAGTGCTGTGTATGCAGTGCTTTTCAAGCTTTAATGCGCCTACAAGTCACCTGGGGATCTTGTTAGAAATCTGTTCTGATTCAGGAAATCTGAATTGGATTTTAAGACGGTGCATTTTTAACAAGCTAAAAGTGATGCCCATATTGCTGCTCTGCAGACTGCACTTTGATTAACAAGGTCCTACAGGATCCCGAAAGATTTACTGGATGAAGGATGAATGAATAATTAAAAGCCAAGGATTCCTTTTGTGGAATGGGTAGGAATTTTTCCCTTTGTCACTGAACTCCCCATCTCCAATATTTTTCTTTCCTTACTCCGATGTTTGCATATTAAGAAAGATCAACTTTATTATAGTAAAGATAGCTTTATATACAAAAAGTACCAAGGATCTTTGCATATGACTCATACTATATTTAGAGATACACAAAAGTAAACACCCAAAATTCATTGACTAGCCAGTGAAAGATAGGTCATGTGACTGTGAGTCCTACTTCACTCAACTAATATCTTTTCAATACTTTCTCTTTGCAGAGCATGCTACTCAATTGCTCATTAAAAGAACAGATGTATGCAACTTGCATTAAATGGATACCTATAAGCTGTATGCTTTCACCATATGTATTTTCAGAATGATGTAAAAGTCATGTTTGCTGGGAGAGGCAAACGCCTTTTGGCCAAAAATACACGTGAAAGAGAGAATTAGCCAGCAGGGCTAAGTGTTTTCATTGTCATCTCAGTTACTGAGAAACTGGTTTCAAATGATCTTCTATCACCATAGGAGAATGATAGCATTTGCAACTGCTGAAGTGGCAGGGTAATTTCCTTCTAGAGCTAATGAATACCTGGTGCTTTCTTTGTTTCTCAGTTAGTCCTTTGGCAGAGATGGCTCTGAGATACAAAGATGTCTTAAAACCTTGGGGATTGAGAGCTGGCCTTTTTTTTTTTTTTTTTTTTTTTTTAAGAAGTTCAAGAGCTTTATTTTTGCCCTGAAATTGGAAAAACAGACTGGCACACTATCAAATATTTCTATATACAAAATGTCATTGTGTGATAGATAATAGGGAAAATATTGAATTTGACATGATGTTTTGCTTAAGACAGAACAATGTGGGATGCCTCAATTTCAAAAAGACATGAATGAGCTCCATGGGCTCATTTTCATTGCAGAATCCCATCATGCCACTGCCCTTCAATTTAAATGGTGCTTGTGTTGCCAATAAATCACTGGTCATAGATGAATACATTATAGTTAAAGTGCACTCTTTTCAGGGCGCACATGCATTCTCATTTTACAATGTGCGTCAGAGACTTACTAACTGTTTGGCAAGCCTGTTTCCTCTCCCTCCTTGGCACAAAGCTAGATAATATTTGCTAGTCTTGCAGTGAGGTATGACCATGTAACTGATTTCTGAGCATTGTTGGTAAAACAGACGGGTTCCACCTTCACAGGTGGCCCATGAAATCTCCCCACGCATAATCCTCCATGCTCACATGGCTTCGGCTGGCTCGATGCAGATAAGCACAGTGACCTTGGAAGCCATGGTTTGAAGGAGAAGCCAGCATATGAAAAATTGAGTTGAAATTCTTGGTCCCTGTTTAAAGGGAGGTGTCTACGCACTAATCAGGAACACTTATTTTCGTCTTTACATAAGTGAGAAAATGTTGTCCTACATGAACCAATTTACATTTAAAAAAATTCATTTGTTTCAACTGTTAGCATTACCCTAATATACAATAATATATTTTATATTTCTCATATATAATTTCTCATATATAATTGGTTACCCCCAGCGAGATTCCCTTTTTCTATCCTAGATTCTGCTGCCACATGTTGAATTTGGTTCTTCTTCCTCCTTCATTGCAGATTCTAAATCATCATCACCTTCCTATAGGTCCTTATCATTGTTCTGTATTTACCAACCCTACCTACTTTTAGGCACCTGTCTTTAATTATCATCTTATTTTAGAGCTCATTGGTGGCAGATGTGTGATGCAGTCAGCAGAAGGAAAAAGGCAATAAAAAACGTTACCTCACTACTCCTGTTCCTATTCTCTCTGTTAATCTTTCTTCTTTCCCGTCCTCTATCTCCTACCCTTTATCCTCCGTTGATTCTTTCCTATTTGTCATTATTTCCTAGAATTTCTGTTCTTATTTCTCCCTATGTCAGAGCCTCATTCTCTGCTTTTGACTGCGTAGTCTTAGCTTCCTCTGCTCTGCTAGCCTCTGGTGGTAGTATGGTCCCTCCATCATGGGGCATCTCCTCATATGGATGTATAATTTTAGATGTAACAGAAGGTACAAATGTGGGAAGAGTGCATAGAATGAGGAGAAAAAAATCCCAAGGCACTTCAATGAGGGCAGTTTTGCACATGGAAGCCAATACATTGTTTTAAGAAGAGGGGAACAATCATAATGAGTGTAGCTGAGATGTCAACCATGATAGGAAAACATCCCTTATGCTTGGCAGTTCTGAGAGGCATTCAGATGAAACCATCAGGAAGGAAGTTAGACTAGAAAGGAGTGAGAGTATTAGTGGGAGAACTGGATACACATATGTGAGTATAGACAACTCTTTTAAAAATTCTGTGAAGTGTAAAAAATTAGAGAATGAAGAAAATGGAGCAGAGAATAAATAACTTTTGATGGAGAGAGTGGGGTAATGAGGAAAAGGGTCAAGGAAGACATGAATAAGCAGAGTTATGGACCCATGTTGGGGTGATGAATAGCTACAGGGTATGAAGATGATCCTTAATAAATGGGTAAGGTGAGGAGACACAGGGGAAGAGAAAGCTGAGAGGAAAAAGATGGAATAATTGTGTCTATGGATGAGCCTGATGGCATTTTGTTTTTCTCCAAGAAAGTCATATTCTCATAAACAAAAAGTTATTATGCATGATAAGAAATGGAGGAAGATGAGAATTGTAACCAACACTTAAATTTACATATACATATTTACATATATTTATTTGTGCAATAGAGAGAATTACTGATAAAAACATATTAAAATGGAGCTGAAATACTAAAAACATGAGATGGTCTCCCAACTTTACCAGAATTCATGTTAAGAGAAAAAAATATGATTCTTTTGTTCTTTGTATAACTTAGCATCCCATTTCTAGTACCATAATTGGATACTCTTTTCTGGTCTTACTTGTTTAAAAAATTATGGCACTTGGATATGATCAGCACTTTAAAGCCCAGGGATGCTATATAACTGTAGCTCACCTGCACAAAGATGGAGATCACAAAATATCCAAGAAGATTATTGACCTTCATTCTAATGAGCAGCCTGTGTGATATGCATCACTTTGATTTTCTAATATAAAGAATCACCAGAAAATACAATTATAAATTTATCTCCATCCACTAGGATTCTAATAGAGAACAATGAGAAAGTAACAAGACAGCAGTGAACAGATTATTCAATAGTAACAGTGTACATATGATGAAAATGGAATATTTCTTTAAGTTACACTTTTTATTCTACTGTACAGCCAACTGTCACTAAATAAGTGAAGCAGAGTTCCACAACTCAATTTGCTTCGATTTATTTCAATTCAATTCAATTCAGCTCTATTCAGCTCAACTCAAGAAACATATTTATTTAGGAAGCCAAACAACATACCAAATCTTAGGCTTTGAAAATAACTGATTTTTTCCTCCCCAGTACAAAATATGTAGATGACTATATCAGTATAGTAAGAAAACATGTTATATTTGAATTTGGAAAATTTGGCAAGAGGCAAGAGGTCTTACTGCAGGAATGGCACCAGTTAAAAAAAAAAAAAGAATGAGCCAAATTTATGCTTGGGGATACTTTCTATTGTTGCTATTGTTAAGCAACTTCATAAGTGTGAAACTCCAACATTTTTTTCTTGAAATTTTCTGAAATGGCATTCTGGAATCTGTATTTCGTTCAGTTGTTATATAGAAACACTGGGAGTTAAGGACAGAGGACGTTTCTGAGACAGACATGGTGGTATCTTGGAGAGAGACTGGGGGAAGGAAATAGTTGGCCAGTGAGAAGCTTCCTGTGGTAGGTGTTCTAGTTTGCAAGGGCTGCCATAGCAAAGATGTCAAACTGGGTGGCTTAAAAAATAGAAATGTATTGCCTCACAATTCTGGAGGTTTGAGGTCTAAAACCGTGGTGTGAGGAGGGCTGTGTGCTCTCTCTCTCTCCCTGAAAACTGTAGGGGAGAATCCTCCTTTGCTGCTTTCTAGCTTCTGGTGGTGGCCATCGATCTTTGGCATCCCTTGGCTTGCAGCAGTGTCTCGCCAATCTCTGTCTCTGTTGTCACCTGGCATGCTCCTTATGTATCTGCATCTTCTCATGGTGTTTTCTTCTTCTTATGAAGAAGTGCCAGCCATACTGGAGTAGGGCTCACCCTCATGACCTTACCCTAACTTGATTCCATCTACAAAGACCCTATTTTCAAATAAGGTCACATACAGGTTCCAGGAATTAGGATTTAAACATATTTTGTGGGGACACAATTTAACCCATCACAGGAGGTATGACTTGAATACTTTTATATGGAGAGTGACTTCTAATATTCTGTATTAGGCTCTCTCTGCAGAGCTGTTCTGTGTCTAATGTTACTAGATCTTTAGTGTTACTCCCAAATCTTCAATGAACTTCTGCCCCTTCCTGATGTGAGCAGCATTTTTACAAAATCAAGGTAAAGAGACTTTGTTCCATGCCTTCAGCAGTGTGAGGCAGAGAAAAAAGAACAGATTTGAGTACTGAATAATATAGAATGACACAGAAAATAAACTAAATTTCTGTAACAAAGAAAACCCAAATGCAGTGGCTTTAATTAAACAGAAGTTCAATTTTCTCTGATCTTGCAGTCTGTAGGTTGGTTGCCAGTTCAGGTAAGGCAGGCAATTCTGCACAAGGCCACAGGGGACCCAAGTTAGCAAGCATTTCTGGGTCCAAGTTAACTATTTGCTTGTCACCATTTTCTAGCGAGCAAGAAGTAAGAAAAATAACATAAAGGCAAACTGCTTCCTTTTTGAAGGCCATGATTTAGAAGTTGGAAGCGTCATTCGTTCTCGACTATCACTGGCCAGAAATTGATGAGATTGGTCAGACCTGGCTGCAAAAAAGTCTGGAAAACGTAATCTCAGTCTGACCAATGGTGTGCCTTGCTGAAACCTGGTAGGAGGGGGATTCTGGTTCAAATAATAAGAGAGGAAATGGAAACCAGGGAACAATGAGCAATCTCTGTCACAGGTAACAATAACGTGAGACTGAGAGTTCACTGAGAATAAGAAATGGTTGTTAGAATTAACTAGACTAAACCCTCAGGAATTCTCAGGCACTTCAGGACTTCCAAAAGACAGCATGGCGGTTGAAAATGTCCGGGAGTTGTTGGAAGTGTGGTGTTTACCAAAACAAGGGGCCTAACTAATAATGTTAATAGTTTTTATTTTCAGAGTACGAGGTCACCACAGTTGAAAACTAGACTTTATGTAACAGAAGAAAGAAAATTCTGTTGGAATCTCAGTATTTAAAAAGTAAAAATGAGGGAACTATAGTAAACTATATTAAAGTAGTGTTGCAACTGTGGTTTTAAAGATGGGGAAGAAGAGGATTGAGAGTTGATTTGTAATCAATTGTCACATATTTATTATAAGAGAAGCAACTGAACAGTTTTATAGAGAAATTATGGAAAACACAAGTGGCAAAAAAATAATAACAAATGTAATTATGTTCATTTTGAGATTTAAACAAGGCAGTCATATTAAAGTTCTAAAGTTACATATAATAAAGTTAACAAAGTTCTGGTAGCAAGGCCCAGTACGTTTGGTTCTATACAAATAATCTAATATTTGCTTAAATGTGTTTACAAACTACTGCTGGCATGATACTTAATGGCAAAACATCTAGAGCTTTTCCCTCAGCTTGAGAACAGCCAAAGATCATCACTATTATATTGTATTGAAGGTTCTACCCAGTGTAATAAGGCAAGCAAACAAGCTTGTCCCCCCTAAATTATTTCTCAAAATAACTGAGAAATAGGACTGTAAGGCTGTCTTTTTTTTCCTGACAGACAACATAATTATACATGTAGAAAATCCAAAAAAATTCACAAGTAAACTATTAGAACTCAGCAAAATTGCTGAATTAAAAGTCAATATAAGAAATACATTTTATTTTTGTATTACAGTAACAAATAATAAATTTTAAATACCGTTACAGTGGCATCAAAGAAAACAAGTATCTAGCAATGAATCTAAGAGATATTTAAGACTTCCGCGTTGAAAATAATGTTATTGGAGTTATTAAGGAGAAAGAAAGTAAGCAGATATATCTTGTTTATGGATTGGAAGACTAAAACATTATTTAGATGTCAATCCTATACAAATTGTTCTATAGATTCATCACAGTCTCTATTAAATCCTCAGCAAGTTGTTTGTGGAAAATCACAATCCTTAAACATTTATATGGAAATGCAAAGGCAAAAGTTTTGGCTAAAGCAATCTGAATTCAAAAATCAAAGCAAGAGGACGTACCCTGCCAGATATTAAGACCTATGAAAAGCTATTCTGAATAGTTGTTATTGGCTCAATGATAGGCAGCTAAACCTGTTACAGTCCATAGTGTGTACTATTATTTATTTTGGGTTCAAAATCAGGCAAAACTAATCTGTAATGTCGGAAGTCAATATAGTGTTTACTATGGTTGAGGTGGAGAAGTTACTGGAAGGATGAGAAAAAAAACTTCTGGGTGTTCTGTGTCTTGATCTGATAGGTGTTTACCTGGATGTTTTTAATTTGTTAGAATTCAGAACACTGTGCAAATACAATTTGTGTACATTTCTACATAGAGATTGTACTGTAATACAATTAAAAACATCAATTCTACTATCTTATGGTTACATGCCAGACAAAATAATTAGAAGGCCCAGTTTAAACTCTTAAGGAATTTCATAAATCCAAGTAAGAAAAATGAAATTCATGCCATGGTATGATTTGAATGCCAAAGTAGCAATACTTATAATGAAAATAATATACCAGAACTTAAATGAGGAGGCAAATTTAAGGAAAAACAAATTGGATTAAAATAATTTCTAGGATAAACCTTTTCTTTTGTTTTGTTTTGGATGCAGTGTTTGGAAAAGACATGCAGTGTTATATTTTAAAATAATGTATATCTTTTAATTTCAAAAAGTGGTAAATTTTGCAAAATAAAATTTGTGTGAGAATTCTAAGGAGGTAAAACAAGTTACAGAAAATCTTGAAGCAGATTTAACTAACAAACAATTAAAAAGTGTTAAAAGAATATTTGCCTAGCAAGTGAAGGGTTCATGAAGGTGAAAAAAAGTCAGTGACTCTATGACATTTCTATTAATCTCCTATGAGTGGGTGAAATTCATCCCTTCTTAATGACTTTTTCCGATCTACTATAGTTGTCCCTCTGTATCTGTGGGTTCTGCATCCATGGTTTCAACCAACTGCAGATAAAAAAAATTTGAAAAATATAACATAACAATAAATAATACAAATAAAAACAACATAGTATGACAACTATTTACATAGTATTAGGTATTGTAAGTAATCTAGAGATGATTTAAAAAATCTGAACGGATGTACACAGGTTGTATGCGAATACGATACCATTTTACATAAGGAACTTGTGCATCCTTGGATTTCGGTAGCCTGTAGGGTGAGCGTAAGGGGTCTTGGAATCAATCTCCCATGGATACCAAGGGAAAATGGCACCTTTCTACCCTTTTTTTTCTAAGTCCAAGTAAACCTATCTAGGCGGAGTTGAAATGAGAATTTTGTAACCCAAATACTGATTAATTATTATAATTTCCATGGGTTCAACAGAAATGAACTCAAAATGCAAAAAGCATCATCCCTTTCAACAACAAATTATAGCACTTCTGAGTGACCTGACGTTTTAACTACATGGTAAAATTAGGGATACAAAATGTAGACACCAACCATAGCTTGCATGATATACTCTGACTTCAAGGCAGTTATTTGCAACTCATGGTCTCTTTTATGGAAGATTAGAAGAAAAAACTGTTTTTCTACTCACTGCACTTCTGACATCAGATATGTGGTTTTCCAAATTAAGCAATTCTCCAGTTCTCTGTGGACACCAAGAGGGTGTCCTATAATTCAATTCAATTCTGATACCAATTGCCTGGAATTAGTGTCGACCCCTGAGATTAAGGAATCAGGCCCGCAAGACTGTCCCTCCAGTTCAGATATCAATCCCAGTTAGTGGATCCCTATGTTATCCACATTTCTATCTTACTTGTCTACAAATCAGGGGTTCCTACAAGCCCCTCTTTTATTCAATAATTTGCTCTAAAGGGTCACAGAGTTCAGAGAAACATTTTACTTATGTTTACTAGTTTATTTTAAAGAATATCATAAAGGATACAAATGAACAGTCAGATAAAGAGATAAATAGGGCAAAGTAGAAGGAAGGGGTGTAGAATTTCCCTATGGAATCTAGGTGTTCTCCCCCACTCAGTGTCTCAATGTACTCATCAACCTGGAAGCTTTCTGAGTTCCACTGTCTAGAGTTTTTAATAAGGTTTAATTATGTGGGCATGATCGATTACATCACTGGCCATTGATTAATGACTCAATCTCTAGCTCTGTTTCCCCCTTCATTGGTTGGGTTGAGCTGAAAGTTCTAACCCTGCAATCATGCTTTGGTTTTTCTAGTGACTAGCTGCCATCCTGAAGCCATCTAGGGATGCTATCTAGTCATCTCATTAGCATACAAAAGACTTTCATCACTTTGGAGATTCCTAAAATCTCCAAAAGGGGCTCCTGAGTCTGGAGGTCAATGACCAAATATTAAAACAAAAGATGCTCCTAGCACCCCATCACTCAGGAAATTACAAGGATTTTAGGAGCTCTGTATCAGGAACTGAAGTAAGAGGCCAAATATATATTTCCTATTATGTCATAAAGATCTATTTCTCAAAACAGAAGTTGAGTCTCTTCTGCGGAGCATCTAAAGGTTGGAAAATCTCTTCTTATCCTATCCCTGTAAAAAACCGCCTTTGTGGGGTCTGAGGCAATAATGACCCTCTTAGCAGGTCTCATTCAGGCCACCCGAGAGATTCTAACATGTTGAGAGGATTCATAAAATAGTTTTCAGAAGTGAGATTACATGTTTCTTTTGTACGTATGCCCAGAGGTTTTGCAATAAGTGCATTTTTATAATTCTAATAGATTTCCAGGGTACTGCCTATTCTTTTTTCTATGCTAATAGCCAGAGGCTGTTGAGATGGGAGCAATGTTTAAAAAATTCTGAATATAAACAAAGTAAATATCATTGCCAATTTGTGAATCTGCTAAACCTTCCAATTGCCTTATTTTAAAATTTTATTTATTTATTTATTAAAATCTGGTTTGTCGTTAATAAAAACAACAATGACCTCTAGTTTATCTTCCCCTATTTTGTACAGTCAATTTTTAACTGGCAAAATCAGAGAAATTCAGATGCCACTATTACTTAAATCATAGGGAAAAAAGATAGTGGCATTACGGTAATTCATTTTAAAAATGCAGTAGAACATTATTTGATGGTGTGGTTCTTTTACTTCTTGCGGTCTCGGGCACTTAATCTTATTTTCAAGGGCTATACATTTCCAGTGAAGAACAGAAGAGCAGTATTTAGACTTAAGCTTAAAAGAAATACAGTGAAAGGAAATGAGCAAACTTTCAGCTTTATCTTTAATGCTATATTATAAAGAAATTCCTCAAATCAGGTATTACTCTTGAAGAGAGAAGTCTCTCTAGTTCTATGACTATTACTACCCCACTATATGGGATTACTAAACCCATCCAACTCAAGTTGTTTCAAACACCCTCTTTCCCTTGTATTTTCAAGGTGCATTGCATGTGTATTCAGACATAGTCAAGGATATTGCCCTGTGTGTTCTGTTTGTAGGGTTCCAACTTTGGTACCTAACACAAAGACCTGCAGAGAGTGCAAAGCAGATGGCTAGCTTTTGAGCGCTGGTCTCATTCACACATCACCACTTCCACCTTTAATTTCCCTCTCTCTTGCAAATTCTTCAAGTTAACTTTATTTTTGTTCCTTATTTTTCTTATACTTAAGTTTCTCCTCTCATTTTTTTCTGAAAACTTCAAGCATTGTTTTTTTATCTTAAAGCATGACTGTTTCTTTTTCTCTGTCCTTTAGCTGAGACTGTATATATTTTAGTAAATGTATGTTGTATTTATGTCACAATTAAACCATTTAACACTAGGTGCAATAAAATTTTAGGGGACCAAATGCTGTGTTCTCTTCTGTGGAAATAACATGATTCTTTTCTCTGAATCAGAGTCTGTAGTGGGAAGCTGCCATTTTATTGCTATGAAATTACTAAAGGGTACCAGCAATCAAGAACTCATATGGATAACTTTACCACTTGACTTAGCTGCCTTGGCATTTGTAGGGAAAAGGAATACTAGAAAAACGCTTCCAGATTGTTTTGGAGAAACAGTCATTGTTCCCAAAAGTGGATGTCAAATGAGCTTTCATCAATTCTCGTGAGCAGGTATACGATTTGGTTTTTTTAAATGTTCTTTTCCACGTGCATTCCTATAAATGAAACACAAATTTTTGACAAAATATATGAAAAACCAGAGGTAGTCACTTAGCCTTTAGAGAGTTAACAGATCTAAGAGATATGAGTCCTTTTTAGCACTGGGACCATAAAGTGGAATGAGTTTCTCAAGGCAAGTTATTGATAGAATAAGAACTGAAACACAACTTGACTGAATTCACTGAGCTTTTTACTATGCTACTGTATGTCCAGAGTCAGATGTACATTGACTACGTTTATTCCCAGGGCCTGCGATTATCATTACATTATATAGAGAAAAAACAATGAAGTTTCAATAACCGAAGTGTTGGGACAGCTCAGAGTTGGCTCCTGCTGCCATTTCTAGCTGGCTGCAAAGAGGAATCTGCAAGCTGGCACTGAGGAATGAATGTTAGCTAGCATTCTAGGATTCAACAGAAAGACCTGATTAAAATGGTGAAAGATAAAGGGTGACTTATTGTATTAGTCAAGGTTCTCTAGAGAAACAGAACCAGGTGTGTGTGTGTGTGTGTGTGTGTATTATGTATGAAGAGACTTATCATGAGGTATTAGATTACATGAATATGGAGGCTGAGAAGTCCCACAATCTGTTCTCTGCAAGCTGGTGACCATGGAAAGCTGGCGATGCTGTTTGAAGGTCTCAAGCCAGAGAACCAATGGTATAGATTCCGGTCTGTGTCTGAAAGCCTGACAAGGAGGAGCACCAAGGGCAGAAGAAGATTGATGTTCTAGCTTAAGCAGACAGGCAGGGAGTAAATTTAACCTTCTTCCATCTTTTTCTTCTATTCAGGTCTTCAATAGCTTGGGTGGTAGCTATCTATACTGGGCAGGACCATCTGCTTTATTTAGTCCACCAATTCAAATGTGAATCTCTTCCAGAAACACTCTTACAGACACATCCAGAAATAATGTTTAAGAAGCTCTCTGGGCATCCTGTGGCTCAGTCAAGTCGACATGTGAAATTAACCATCATACATACGGACAGCAGTTTTAATACCTGGGTAAATGTATTAGTTCATTTTCACACTGCTGATAAAGACATACCAAAGACTGGGCAATTTACAAAAGAAAGAGGTTTAATGGACTTACAGTTCCATATGGCTGGGGAGGCCTCACAATCATGGCAGAAGGCAAGGAGGGGCAAGTCACATCTTATGTGCATGGTGGCAGGAGAAGAGAGAGAGACCTTGTTCAGGGAAATTCCCCCTAATAATACTGTCAAATCTCATGAGACTTATTGGCTGTCATGAGTACAGCACAGGAAAGACCTGCCCCTGTGATTCAATTACCTCCCACTGTGTCCCTCCCACAACACATGGGAATTCAAGATGAAATTTGGGGAGGGAAAAAAACTAAACCATATCAATAACCTTTGGTGAGAATGGGGAAAGTAAGACATGGATAAAATAAGAGTAATTTCTTTCCAGGCAGGGCAGCAAGGGTTACATGGTATTTTTATTCTAAAGAGCATTCATAATCTTGTCTCACACTGTATCTCAAGCCTTATCTCTACATTTTCTGCATGACCCCATTATTCTTCTGCAACATTGGTTTCAACTAGACTAACTGGCCATACCTGGTTGTGCTATGCATCTACTTATTCATTTTTTAATGTTTTCATGTCTTTATATACAGGCAGTCCTTGACTTTCAACATTTCACTATGTGTCAATTCAGTTACTCTGGTTTAGTTACATGATGCCAGTCATCTAGCAACTCAATTCAAAATTTAATTACCAGGGTATATTTACTATAATGATTATATAAAGCACAAACTTTGCTGCTAGCTCTTCAGTGCAAAAATCACTACTGAAATAATATATGCACATCATGACTGGTGACCAGATATATTGCTTCTTTCAAAATATGTTGGTAATTGGTCCTTACTCATCTGTTCAGTTCATGTACAGACAGCAAGTTGTGTTGCTTCCCTGAGCCCAGTGATAGCCCCATGTCATATTTTAGAAATACAGATAATTGAAAGAGAAAATTGGTCAAAAATGATGGAAGTGTAGCAAAAAAAAAAGCAATAATGCTGAAAGTGAAAAATGAATTGGACATAAATGGAGTTATAGGATAAATAGTTACCTGTAGGAACGTTGATACTGCCAGTGTTTGCAAGACTCCAGATGTGCAGCCAGAAAAACTTAATGAAGGCGAATTTATTTGACATAGATGAGGAAAGTGGTTGTGATGAAAGGATGAAGATGTCCCTGTAGAAGTGTGACATTGGCAAAAAAATTTTACATTAAAAAGTTATTGGGATATTTCTTGACACTGAAAGCATAAAAGGTAAAGTGTTAGACGCTGATCCCCTTTAGAGGGGAATGTGGCAACTCAGTAAACAATGAGAAGGTAAACACTGTTCAAACTACTCTTAAGGTTGTTTTTTTTAAAATAATAAAAGGAGACACTTTAATTCTCAGTTTCTAATATTTAAAATTTCAGTATACTAAAGAAATATTGATTTTACTATTTTTCATTCTCTTATATGTCTAGAACTAACAGACAGTTTTAATGTTTTGAGAAAATGTAAAGGTCACAGATCAATTGTAGTTTTTGTTTTGATTATTAAGGTTGTTTTTCATAATTTCATCATATAGTCATTTTCATGGCCCTACACTATTGTGCAAATCCAGGGCTACCTGTAGATAGCATTTTGTGTTCACCTCCATCATAGTAACTGTCATGTTTGATTGTCATTATTTATATGTGTCTCTCTCCCACATGAGACCATTGAGCTTTTGTGGAATAGGAACAATGTCATTTCTACATTTCTCACAAATGCCTTCTATAGCAACTGGCACAGAGTATGCGACAACAGTTTTGATGATTGAAAGAAAGTATAACTTATATTTAATCTTAGGAATTTTACATAGGAAGCATATTGAACAACATATACTTTCTATATTTGTGCATTTTTGTATTCAAAATTGTTAAAGAACAGGAGGACTAAGTGATAATTTTCAGAATTTTTACCTTTAGAGACAAAAGATATTAATGTCAATCTGTTTAGTGTTGCTATAACAGAATACCCATGGCTGGGTAATTTATAAAGAAAAAGGGTATATTTGCTTCATGCTTCTGGGGGCTGGAAAGTTCAAGACTGGGCAGCTCATCTGATGAGGGTCTTGTGCTGTTTTAACTCATGGCAGAAAGTGAAAGGGGATATAGATGTATGCAAAGGAACCAAAGACAACAAGAAACAACCTTCTCTTTTGGTAACTAATCCAGTCCACAAGAGTAAGGACGCATTTCTGAGAGATGGCATTAATCTATTCATGAGGGATTTTTCCCCCATGACTCAAACACTTCCGACTAGGCCCCATGTCCTAACACTTCCACATAGGGGATCAAAATTTGACAAATACCCCCTATGAATAGTTAATTCCTGTCCCTATTGAACCAAGAATGTCCTAATAACAATTTATAGATGAAACTTTTGACTTCAAACTATGAGGAAGGGAAAATATTCCCTTATTGGGGCTTGCTTGATGAATAAATATCAAAATAAGCACATTCATAGACATAGAGTATATCTAAAACACACCAGATCCAAGGTAAATTTTTATTCTTGGTTATTACTAGGTAATTACTTTTTCTAGGAAGTGGGATTTTAGTAGATCTAGGATGTTATGGTATTAGACCTGAAATTAGTTGTTGGTAAAATGGCAAAAATGGTTGGTATCTTACCTTCTATGAAGTCTATTCTGTTTCTCTATGTCTCAAAAAATCAGATCAATTGTTGAAAGTCGTTAGGGAATGTCGATTGGTTGAGAGTGAAAGAGACCTTGCAGCCTGAGGGTTGTTTTGTATTGCTTGTAAGCCAGTAAGTCTTAAACTTTCTTCTGAAGAATAAGTGAGGACTTACATGCAGTTCCTCCATGCATGACTGTAGCTCATATCACAGGCAGCTAACCATGTGAATTCAACCACATCAAACTGATCCATACCCTGTTTAACAAGATGAGTCCATTGGTCACACACACTTGGATGTTGGAGCATGTCAAGGTGCTATAAGTTTCTAGGAGCTTACTTTCAAATTCTGAATTGATCTTGCATTGTACCAATATATAGTCCATATTTTGAATGGTGCCACTTTATTTTTTATTTATTCTATAAATTCAGCATTTTGGGCTTCTTGATCATCAAAGACTTTCACCTTCTCCCTTCATCAGCTATTCATTCTCATGATCATGTCTTGTACCATGCTGAGCACAAAGGTGTTTAAAAAATGTTTATGAGCTGAATAAATACATGAACAAATTTAAAAAAATGATGAAGAAATTACAGAATAAAAGAAGAGTACCTATGAAGAAAATAGGAATTCAAAAAGTGAGAAGTGAGAGGCAATGAGGAGAACCTACACTTAGGTGAAGGTGGATGCTTTACATTTCAGGTGGATGCTCAGCTACAATCCTATTTGAAATATGTCAAGTAACATCTACAATTTTGATTCAGCTAGAATAAAGGTGAGCTCAATATTTCTATAAATATGTCTTTCAAGACTAAATAACAGACTTTAAATATCTGTCAACCAGGACTCTGACTCCATGTCATGGAGACTCTTAGAGACTCAGAGTTTTTTGCCCTTTGGGGATTAAAATGGGGTTGTGAGTTGTATTGTGTGTGAGACTTACATGCTTCACAACCTGTATTAGTCTGTTTTTTGTTTTTATAAAGCAACATCTGAGGCTGTGTAATTTATAAAGATAAGAGGCTTATTTGGCTCACAGTTCAACAGGCTGTGCAAGAAGCATAACACCAGCATCTGCTTCTGGTGAGGGCTTCAGGAGCTTCCAATCATGGCAGAAGGGGAAGGGGAGCTGGCATGTCTCAGGATGAGATGGGGCAAGAGGAGGAGGCACGAGGGATGCCATGCTCTTTTAAACAATCAGCTCTCACATGACACAGTAGAGTAAGAACTCACTTATTATCACAGGGAGGGTTCCACGACATTCATGGGGGATCTGCCCCCATAACTCAAATACCTCCCTCTAGGCTCCACCTCTGACATTGGGGGCTGGGGCCAAATTGAATGGGACAAATATCCCAATTCTGCTGTTATAATAAATAAAAAATAAGATTAAAACTTATTAAAGTAGATGTTAAGAGTTTTCATGATCAGAGGATAGATTGTTTTCCAAAAGCTCCTCATTTTGGCATCCCTATGGGATACATTTTTCTGTGGAAAATACAGAAAATGGGGAAAATATTTTGAAAAGGAAATATTTTCCTTTTAGGGATAAGATTATAGATGATGAAATGCTAGAAGAAAATGCAAATAATTTTTCTCAAAAGCATGTTATAGATAGATAGATAGATAAATGATAGAAAGATAATTAAATAAAATTTATAAGAGGCCATTGTTTTGGACTGAGCTCCTGTCTTAGGCCCCAACAGACCAAAACAAACCAGAGTAGAGTCCCTCATGTTAGGTGCCACCTAATCAAACTGAAAATAGAAATGCGCCAGTTTTACAAAAAAAAATAGAAACTTTGTACAACCAATCATAAGTGGTCCAGTCAACTGGAGCTAGCATAATAATAAAACTCCCTCTGCTTTAATTTTGCAAGAAAAGTAACCTGAAGTAACTGGATATCAACCAATTTGCTTTTTGCATTATGCTGTTTTCTTATTCCTGCTCAAGCTACCTTGCAAAAACGAACTGTTCTGCCATGCCCAGTGGATTGCCTTTCTATTTTGTAGAAGAGATGCTGCCCAATTCATGAATCACCAATAAAAGCTAATTAGGTCTTTAGACTCCATTTGTTGCAATTCTGATCTTTGACAATGCAGTAGTCTGTCCTTGTCCATAGTTTTACTTTCCATTGTTTCAGCTGCCCCAGGTCTCAGCCTACCTGAGGTTAACCAAGCTCCAAATATATTCAGTGGAAATTTCAGAAATAAACAATTCATAAGTTTTAAATCATTCACCTTTCTGGGAATGTGATGAAATCTTGTGCTGTCCCATTTTGTGGAAGGCACTGAACAAAGGGATGACTTACGCCCTGGGCAGATGCACAGGACATAAATTATCCCTTTGTCTCGTGTATCAACACTGTCTGTCCTGCTCATCCCTTAGTTGCTTCCTGTCATGTTGGTTATCACATCAACAAATCACAAGAAGAAAGATAAGCACAGCGCGGTAAGATATTTTGGAGGAGGAAGAGAGAGACTGCAGTCACATACCTTTATCGCAATATACTATGATGACTGTTCTATTTTTATTGTTGCTAAGATCTTACTGTACCTAATTTATAAACTAATCTTAATCATATGTATGTATAGATAAAAACAATATATGTAGGTTTCAGTATTAGCTGTGATTTCAGGCATCTACAGGAGGTCTTAAAATGTATCTCTGCAGATAAGGGGAGAATACTATTTATAATCTATATATTATGTATATCTGTATCTACATTAAAGTTAGAGGAGAATTAGATTAGCAATGAATAAAGAAGTAAATATTTTAACCAGTATCAGTAATTTGCACATACAACTAGGATAATGAATTATAGGATAATGAGCAAAGGAAACATAAAATGCTTAATGGCCCTGGTACTTACGGCTGTAAAATTCTACTCTGAGTCATGTTTAACTGAAACATATGCTTTCCAACAATTTTTGCATTGCTTTAAAAAGTTAACCTGACAATTTTTTACCTAAAGAAAAGATGAATCAACACATACAATACATATGTAGAGAGCCTTTTTAAATGTAAAATATTGCTGTAGATGAATGTAAAGTAAATAGTCAAAGTTGGGTTTTTTGAAGAATTTTTGTAATAATCTTTCATTAAAAGGACACTTTGTTGGTAATATCTCTGCCAAAACCCAATTTTTAGTATTCAAGTCATATTTATTTGACTTCTGCTAGTCTTCCATCCCCTCCCACAAAGCTGAAAAGCAGCTGGTTTACACAATGGTGACATCATTCTCAGAGTGTTCAAATGAATATGAATCAAGTTATAACTGGGGATGAAAGAGGTAAGGAAAGATAGCTTTCTTGTTTCACAGGAGTAAATTTCGATAATGTAGGCTGTCTAGTTGATTCCAGTTTCGGCAGCAAGTTTGAAATTAAGATGTTGCAATATGGAGTCAGTTTTGACAAAACCAGAAGATTCAGTGTAGAAATGAAAATAGGAAAGAAACTCCATTAGGTAATTACAACAACTTAAGCACCAAAGCTCCTAATATCTTCAGTCTCGTATGATCGTCCTGGAAAAGTTGGATGTGAATGGAAAGTAGCTGAAATCCTACTAGGAAACAGGATCAAAAATCCTTTGATCTTTAAAGGATTCTTGCTTTAAAGGAATTATTTTGGAAACTGAATAACAATGCCCTAATTGAACACAGCAATTTAGGCCAATTTCCACTAATTTATATAATAGTATTTCTTAGATATAATTGAAATAATTTTGATTATATGACAGCAAATACATATTAGATGCTGACAAAAATAACAAAATATAGCAAGGATAAACAAGTCTATAAGCAATGTGCCTATATTATATTCACACTACAAGTATGAATCTTTCATTAAAAAAGGAGAAATTCTTTTCCTTTTTGTTTTCCTCATTCAACTACAGTAAAAATATTAATTTGATAGGTAGTCACAGCTACTTAGTAAGTTTTAAAATCTTCATTCCTTTGAAGTAATTAAGGATTTATCATATAATTTTGTAATTATAGTTAATACATTTTTAAAACTTTATACAGCTTAAAATACTCCTTTAGAATCTATTAGTTAATGTTTCATGTTTTACCAGATTACGTGCAACAATTGTGATTTAAATCTGATTTGCACAACTATTTGGTGGCCATATATAATGAGGAGCTATTCTTTTAAATCCATAAATGCTATTTTAGAATGCTGAAGTAATGTCTCTTTGAAACACAAAGATAATTGAATCCAGTTATAATACGTCAATAAATGTGTAGAGCACGGACAGCCTCTGAATAGTGTCACAATATTTTGAGAATTACAAAAGATGGGGCTTACGTTAAAGATTCCTGTACCTAAGAAATCACTCAGTTTAGTGGAGATGTTAGTCTTAGATTAGATCAGGACCACTGATTATAATGAGAAAACAGATTGAGGAGATTCTAAAGAGATAAAATATTTCATAAGAAATGTGGAATTATTTCTAAATCCCAAAGTGCAATTGGTTTGAAGGGTAATTTTTCCAACATTTGTGCGATAAGTTTCCTCTACAACATTCCTGCCAACGGATCCAGCATCTGCTCACCTTCCTCCATGAAAGGAACTCACTGTTCCTTAAGGCAGCCCAATGTTGAGGCAGTCAAGTGTTTCATTTTTTTATTGATTTGACATCTACCCTTCTAACCTTCTCTCCAGTGAGGCAGCACATTCAAATTGAATAGGACTCATTCTCCAAACTCCTCCACCTGCCCTAACTTCTATCTACTCTGTTTGCTCTGGCCTTGCCTTTCAAATTTTCATTCTCTCGGTCTGAGGTTTGAAAAAGGGAATATAAGTTATCCTGGAAGACTTTTGTTGAGGGGGGGGGTCCAATGGAACAAATATTAGTAAAAGAAAAGAAAAAACCTACTTACTTCTCCCTGGAGAAGTTTATCTACTGAATATACTTTCTGTGAATGAAAGAACCCAGTGATACGCTGAACTTTCACTAGGCAGCCCTGCAAATGCGTCTGTGCAGACATTCTGAGCAGAGGACCTGATTTTAAATTCTGACTTTGTAATCTGCTAGTTGTGTGAGCTTGGGCAAATGACGTAAGTTCCCTGGACTCAGTGTCCTTATCTGTGAATGGTAAGACTTAATGATAGTACTTTTTTATCCCCTGGGGTTACTGTTATATGAGGTTTAAATTATTTAATACAAAGCATTTAGAACGGTGTCGGGTACATAGTAAGCATCCAATAAGTGTGAATGATTAGTGTTATAGAATACATGGGACATGAAAAGAGAGAAGAATTGGGGGAGGAGAGAAGAGTGAGAAAGGAGAGAGGGCATGGTGAGGAAAGCAGCGATATTCTACAGACCATGAACTTCACACTCTCACCTAGTTTTATTCCTGAAATTGCTCATCCAGAGAAGGTCTCAGCCAGGAGGACCATGGCAAGTGTGACATGAACTAAAAAGTCCAGAGGATTATATCCGATGCTGTGTAATTCTTAATGCCCTGCTGAATAACATCAGATAAGCTTTGGTTGGCTTTCACTTTATTTTTTAAAAAATTTGCATGTTAACTTTTGTTTAGATAATATATTTACATAATTCACAATTCTAAACATATAAGGAGATAGGGAAAAAGTTATCTACCCACTCTGTTCCCTATCCACTCAATTCCCCAGTCGTGTAGCTACCAATTTTATCAAGTTTTCGAATGAAAAGCTGTTATTAGGTGATAGGTAGAGACAGAGTTTTTTTTTTTTTTTTTTTTTGAAAGAAAGAAAAAGAGAGGAAAGAAAGTGAGAGTGAAAGAAAGAAAAAAAAAAAGACTGTACGAGAGAAAGAAAGAGGAAGGAAAAGAGGGAGAGAGAACAGGATTCTTGTTCTACTGCCCAG
>CAUYLG010049326.1:0-42744 GCA_963573385.1 Cacajao melanocephalus | reverse complement strand
TCAGCAATTGCATAGCATTTCACAGGTTTAAATAAAATATTGGTTGGCTGCTTGTTTGTTATTTTCATCCCCTATTCCTTCCTGTCTCCATTGTTAAGCACAATTATTGGCATAAAAGAGGTTTTTAATACCCATTTTTAGACTGCATTCTAGCCTGGGCAATAGAACAAGAATCTCGTTCTCTCTCCCTCTTTCTCTTCCTCTTTCTCTTTTTTGTTCTTTTTTTCTTTCTTTCACTCTTTCTTTTCTCTTTCAAAAAAAAAACTGTTAGAAAAAAAAGTGTAAATCTTAATGACTTTAGATGAAGGAATGTTTTTTTTAGATAGAAAAAGAAAATTAGTGTAAATCTTCATGACTTTGGATGAAGGAATGGCTTTTTAAGATATAAAACGAAGGCTGGGCAAGGTGGCTCTCACCCGTAAACCCAGTACTTTGCAAGGCCAAGGTGGGTGGATCACTTGACGTCAGGACCAGCCTTGCCAACGTGGCAAAACCATGTCTCTACTAAAAATACAAAAATTAGCTGGGCATGGTGGTGGGTGCCTGTAAACCCAGCTACTTGAGAGACTGAGGCAGGAGAATCACTTGAACCTGGGAGGCAGAGGTTGCAGTGAGCTGAGATCGCACCACTGCACTCCAGCCTGGGTGACAGAGCGAGACTCCATCTCAGAAGAAAAGGAAAAAAAAAGATATAAAACTAAGCACAAAAAACTGAAGGGAAAAAACTTAATTAGACTTTGTCAAAATTAACAACTTTTGGGCTCCAAAGTACACTACCAAGAAAGTGAAAAGCCAAGCCACAGAACGGAAAATATTTGCAAATCAATATATAATGGTTTAGTATCCAGAATATATTAAAAACTTACAACTCAACAGTAAAGATAAACAAGTTTAAAAATGGACAAAGGATTTGAACAGACATGACTCCAAAAGATATAAAACAGTCAATAAGCACATGGAAAGGGGCTCCACATCATCAGCCATTAAGGAAATGCAAATCAAAACCTCAGTGAGACATTTCACACACACTTGGATGACTAAAATTTAAAAAGGGAGTAATAAATGTTGCCAAGAATGAGGAGAAAATGGAACCCTCAAACACATGCTGGTGGAAATGCAAAATGGTGTAGCCACTTTGGAAAACAGCCTGGCAGCTCCTCAAAAGGTTAAGAAGAATTACTGCATGATCCAGGAATTCTATTCTTAGATATATACCCAAGAAAATTGAACACACGTTTGTACAAAAAAAACTTGAACATGAATGGTCAGAGCAACATTCTTCGTTAACAGCCAGAATTTGGAATCAACTCAAATGTACATCAATGGATGAATAGATAAATAAATATATCCATTCAATGGAATAATATTCAGTCACAAAAAGGATACTGATACATGCTACAACACTGATGCATTCTGAAAACATTATGCTAAGTGAAAGAAGTCAAACATAAAAGATCATATATTGTATTATTCAATTTGTATGAAATGTCCAGAAAACACAAACTCAAGGAGACAGAAAGTAGATTAACGGTTGCCAGGGGTCATAGAAAGGGGCCATGAGGAGTGACTGCTAGTGGGTATGGTGTTTCTTTTTGGAATGATGAAAATGTTATGGGATTATATAGTGGTAATAGTTGTACAACTCTGTAAATATACTAAAACCACTGAATTGTACACCTTTTAAAAGAGTAAATTTTATGGTATGTAAATTGTATCTCAATTTCTTTAAAAAGGCAAATGGCTCACCTTAAAAAACTGATTTCCTCACTTCTATTTCAAGCCACCTATTCTAAAAATACAGAAATGTTTGCAATGATATTTGACATTTATAATCCAACTGCAACAAATACTATAATCAAATTTATTTTTAACCAAATTATTTGCAGTTATCAGTTGATATCCCAAATGTTATACCTATTCTTGCTTCTATTCTAAATAATAAAGATCTAAAAATTCCTCTGAGTTCATGATTTATCTCATAGTTATTTTTTTTTTTTGAGACAAGAGTCTTGCTCCGTCGCCCAGGCTGGAGTGCAATGGTGCAATCTTGGCTCACTGCAACTTCTGCCTCCCAGGTTGAAGTGGTTCTCTTGCCTCAGCCTCCCGAGTAGCTGGGACCACAGGCACCCACCACCACACCCAGTTAATTTTTGTATTTTTAGTAGAGATGGGGTTTCACCAGGTTGCCCAGACTGGTCTCAAACACCTGACCTCAGGTGATCCACCTGCTTCAGCCTCCCAAAGTGCTAGGATTACAGGCATGAGCCACCATGCCCAGCCTCAGTCATTTTTAAAATTTATATTTTTCTGAAGTAACTGCAGCTAAAACAAAGTTTTCATTTGAGAAATTTTAGTAACATTGTCATCTAGAAACAGGTAAAGCACATTGCTCTTGAAATGATTATTATTTAGCACAGCCATCTTAAAGCAGTACTTTAAAATTTAATTCCTCTTCCTAGGACAACAAAAAAGTTAGGCAAGAAACAATTTTTCAATATTAGTATTCCTATTAGTATATTCTCATGCTGCTATAAAGAA
Organism: Cacajao melanocephalus; assembly: GCA_963573385.1. Taxonomy (NCBI): domain Eukaryota; kingdom Metazoa; phylum Chordata; class Mammalia; order Primates; family Pitheciidae; genus Cacajao; species Cacajao melanocephalus. The sequence continues at coordinate 40,206 of CAUYLG010049326.1, read as the reverse complement.
TTGCCCAAGAGTGGGTAATTTATAAAGGCAAGAGGTTTAATTAACTCACAGTTCCACAGGGCTGGGGAGGCCTCATGAAACTTACAATCATGGTGGAATGGGAAGCAAACACATCCTTCTTCACATGGCAGTAGGAAGAAGTGCCAAGCAAAGGGGGCAAATTCTCTTATAAAACCATCAGCTCTCATGAGAACTCACCATCACAAGAACAGCATGAGGGTAACCGCCACCATGAGTAAATTACTGCCCACTGGGTCCCTCCCACAACACATGGGGATTATGCAAACTATTAACACAATTCAATTTGGTGAGGACACAACCAAACCATATCAGTATTACAATATAATATGTAAACCAGACACTTTAAACCATAAAACAAATACAGATTTCCTTTCCTTTGGAATATAAAGCCCACTACAGGGCTTAATCTATACAGTAACAAGAATTTAAGTGAAATTTTTTCAAAGCACTAAAAAGAAAACATACTCTTTATATTTGCCTTTTATAACATTGTTTTGTGTATCTGGTTTTCCATTTCAAAAGTCCGTAAACTTTGCATTAACACTATTATCTACAATAGAAGCTTCGGAAGCATTTGAAACAGAATGAAATAGTAATTCAAGTCTGATATTACTGGGTTGTTCTATACACAGTTAAATAAGAAGATTGATTCTCTCAAAAATCTAAGAGTAGGCCAGGCGTGGTGGCTCATGCCTGTAATCTCAGCACTTTGGGAGGCGTAGGTGGGTGGATTGCTTGAGGTCAGAAGTTCGAGACCAGCCTGGCCAACATGGTGAAACCCTGTCTCTACTAAAAATATAAAAATTAGCCAGGTGTAGTGGTGCACACCTGTAGTCCCTGCTACTTCAGAGGCTGAGGTGGGATAATCACTTGAACCCTGGAAGCAGAGGTTACAGTGAGCCAAAATCTCACCACTGCATTCCAGCCTGGGTTACTCTGTCTCAAAAACAAAAACAAAAACAAAAACAAAAAACTAAGGGTAAAGAGGAGGGCTTAACCATTTGAGAAATAAACATCAAGGTCTGCCATGATTAAGCTACTTTCTAAAAAAGCCTCAATGGATTATAATAGAGCAACATGGTTTTCACTGCTTAAGTTCAATTAAAATTGCATATATTGTTTTTACTCTTGAACACAGTGGTTTATACTATATCAGAGTGGTTAATCACAAGAAAGACATGAACACATAAAGGAAAACCTTATCCAACTTCAGTATTATTTTAGTAGTAATGTATATAAAATCCAACCACTGCTTGGGTGACCTTAGGAGAGAGCAAGCCTAAGAGATGAAAACATTTACACCTTTAAATTATACTGTCACCTCATAAAAGTGTGAGGTTCAACATTTGTTTTCTTAAAAACAGAGCACTTGCTGGGCGCGGTGGCTCATGCTTGTAATCCTAGTGCTTTGGGAGGCTGAGGCAGAGAGATCACAATGTCAGGAGTTCAAGACCAGCCTGGCCAAGACAGTGAAACCCCATCTCTACTAAAAATACAAAAATTAGCTGGACGTGGTGGCAGGTGCCTGCAACCCCAGCTACTCGGGAGGCTGAGGCAGGAGAATTGCTTGAACCCGGAAGGCAAAGGTTGCAGTGAGCTGAGAGCATGCCACTGCACTACAGCCTGCGTAACAGAGCTAGACTCTGCCACACACACACACACACAAAAAAAACAGAGCACTGAACAGTTTAATACAGAACCTAACTGATGGTTAAGATGTTTCTAAAATGTATGCAGAACTCTTAAGACTATATGGCACCAAAGAGTTCTTTTAAACTATGTATATTGAAACCATGGTGTTTCAATATACATAATTTAAATATATATAATTTAAATATACATAATTAAAATGCAACAAAAGCTTGATAAAACAAGATATAGGAGAAATAAAAATTGATTTCTGAACGAAATGTGTGCTACCTTACCCTCGAGTGAATCACTGGGAAATATGAGCAGAAAACAGATATCCTGGCTGTGAAAACAACTGCATATTTAAATTGGAAGGAATCACAGCACATAAGCTTTTAAAAATCAGCTTCAAAACACTGTTTTAACAGTTTTGTTTTCTTTTTTGGAGCATGTCTTTTCTAAATAATTCTCACTTATCATTCCAGAAAATATAACAATTTGTAAGAACCCATGCAAAAATGTTTCTCTAAGGCCATGAATTGGTTTGCTAAGTTGCATTGTTTTATTCAAGTAAAAAGCCCTTCTAGAACAAGGATTATGCAAAGGAAACCAATCACCTTCAACTCTTGGGCCTGTATACCTGTTGGAGCTCTATCACTCTGGAAGCCAAAAGATAGAATGCTCATATAAGCATTTGGCAAAATGTTCTCTATTTACATTTTTAAGAATCTAATACATGTAAGTTTTTCTGGCAGATTCTTTTTGTATGTTACAAAACAAAATATCAAAAGCTCAAAGTAAGATAAGAATTCTTTTTCCTTAGAAAGGTCAAGCAGATACTTCTTGACATCATGTCCTTTACACAATGGCATATTGTTCATATAAAAGGTCTCTTATCCTATAAAAATCTTGACAAAGGCAGCCTTCTAATCCAATGCGTCCAGTTTCCGTCTAGAAACCAAAGAAAAAAAATTCTTAAGTACATTTTCTATTCATTAATATGCAGACATAGTAACCGAAATAATATAAAATAGATTACTTTATAATTGGTCAGGACATGGGTTTCTCTGATTCATAGCATATGGATATAATATTGAAGTCATGAATTTTACATAGACACATAAATGTCAGAGGATTCAAATAATTAAAATTTACAATAAAATTATGTATCATTTCTTCAAGAGTCTTTCATAAGCCTTCAAGTCAATAAGACTTTTGTAAACCTTCGAGGTCATCATCATGAATATAAATTACTGATCTTCAGTTTTGTGAAAATACCAATCAAGAATTACAGAATTTCAAAATGACAAAACATCAGAGGTATGTGTTCAATTCAGCCCTTATTGAAACACACTTACTCTACGGACTGCTACTTGATTGTTGCAAACAAGTACACCTCCTACAAATTCAGCTTGAATCCCCTCCCGTAAAAGAACTTGTTTGAAGTCTGACAGTCTTGGTTCATTCATAAAAACTGACTGATGTCCAGGAACCTTAGATAAGGTCAAAGGGGAAAGAATAACTTCAAGTAAAACACCAGACACACAACTGTACTGAATAAAGTAAAACACTCCATGATCACTAAGAGATTTTCTATTATTCCCTGAAGTCCTTTGACAGATCATTTCAAGACTATAAATCACATTCCAAGTTGTTATTCTAAATTTTACCCCATTATTTAACATTACAAAGCCCTTCACAGTTTCTGTTTCACAATCAGTTTTATTAGTCATACCTCATCATAACAGAGACATTGCGTAATGTTATGCTTCACTCACCCACTTGCCTAAGGGGGTCAACTAGAGTGCCATGGGCAGGACTGAACCAAAAATTAATTTTCTAGATCCCAGTTGTTTGCTTACTTCAAAGGCCAATTCCTCCCTAATCCCATTTTCCCTGTCTCTCCTTCCTCAGAGCAAATGCAATAGATGCCACAGGTTCTACGATCAGCAAGGAAAGTGGTTATTGCCTAAGGCTGCTGCTTTTTGCTTTGATAATACTTTGAAGACCACTAACTTAAGCACAGAAGAAAAAAATATTCTAATTCCTCCTCCCAATTTTGAGGGTTGTACTAGAAAGGAATCCAGCAACAGAGACTGTTCCTGTATTCTGAATTTCATAGTAGGGCTAAAGACTACTTGACATGCATGTAGGATTCATAGCTTTAATATTTTCCCAAGTTTAATTACCTAGAGCCTTTGCTAATTAACTAGATACCTCTCAAGAATATGTAAATGCTAGACTAAATTATATCTAAACTTAATTGAAGATTTCTAACTATATCAAAACCAAAAGTTATTTGAACTGAACGAACAACATTAAAAAATGGAGTGCAACAGTATGACTTTCGGCTGGGTGCAGTGACTCATGCCTGTAATTCCAGCACCTTGGGAGGCCAAGGTGGGTGGATCACCTGAGGTCAGGAGTTCAAGACCAGCCTGACTAACATGGTGAAACCCCATCTCTACTAAAAATACAAAAACTAGCCGGGGACGGTGGCAGGCACCTGTGATCCCAGCTACTCCAGAGGCTGAGGCAGGAGAATCGCTTGAACCTGGAGGTGGAGGTTGCAGTGAGCCAAGATTGCACCACTGCACTCCAGCTTGGGCAACAGAGAGAGAATCCATCTCAAACAAACAAACAAAATAGTATGACTTTCTTAGACAACTATAAATCTCAGGTCGGGAGGGGTGGCTCACGCCTGTAATCCCAGCACTTTGGGAGGCTGAGGCGGGCGGATCACAAGGTCAGAAGCTCGAGACCAGCCTGACCAACATGGTGAAACCCCGTCTCTACTAAAAATACAAAAATTAGCCAGGTGTGGTGGCGCATGCCTGTAATCCCAACTACTCGGGAGGCTGAGGCAGGAGAATCGCTTGAACCTGGGAGGCAGAGGTTGCGGTGAGCCAAGATCACACCATTGCACTCTAGCCTGGGCAACAAGAGTGAAACTCTGTCTCAACAAAAAGAAAGAAAGAAAACTATAAATCTGATTGGAAGCAGGCAGGTGATCCTCATAATCATCAAACTTAATATTTAAAAATCTATACCAAAAAAACAAACCATGAAACAATTATGTACCTTAAAAGACTTGCTAAAATATGTCATTCCTTAGCTGTACAGAATTGATATACACAAAGACATATACACAGAAACATGCCGCGAGTTCTTTTTAAAACTCCAAAATCAGCCTACATGTGAGGCATATTTTATTTTCAAGACAGGGCCTTGCTCTATCATACAGGCTAGATGCAGTGGCACAATCACGGCTCACTGTAGTCTTGCACTCCTGACATTAAGCAATCCTCCTGCCTCAGCCTACTTAGCTGAGACTAAGGTGCACACCATCATGCCCGGCTAGGTTTTTGCCATTTTTCATAGAGACAGGGTGTCACTGTGTTAAGGCTGATCTAGAGCTCCTGGCCTCAAGCAATTCTCCCACCTCAGCCTCCCCAAAGTGCTGGGATTACAGGCATGAATCACTGCTCCCAGCTGACATGTATTTTAAATGGTTAAAAATATAAGCGGTTCCATAGATGCACTTAGTTTTGGAGTGGGGGAAAAAACCCAAAAGACACGAAAACTAGAAGGATGACAAATTCAGGAAGAAATCAAAAAAGCACATGCTTTTTTTACCTCATGAGGTGGCAAGGGTTCCAAAGTAGGAATGATCTCACTTTCTTCACCTGTTTCTTTTTCATCATCTCCGAACAGACTTTTCATGGCCTTTTGTTGTGCTATAACGCTGGCATCTGAGGGAGCATCCACTTGCATTTCTGCGTCTTCTCCATCATCCTTTAGTTCTCCTTCTTCTAAAATAACCCCTGTGTCCACTTTGGAAACTCTCATATCTAAGACACCATCTATCCAAGCCAATTCAGCATCTTTTGCCTTACAAAACTGAAGAGAGCTGACAAGTGAGTCTTTTAATCTCACCTAGACATGCAAAGAAGAGGGAGAGAAATAAAACCCACAGAATACAGATTAACAAATTAAATACAACCTATTATCATGTTCTAACTCTGGTAATATATTAAAATTGGAAAATCTTTCACTCATCTGAGCCTCACAATGACCTGCAATGACCTCATTACCTGTAGATCATTGGGCCCCCGTCTACTTTCCAAAATAGAGATTCTTAACCCTGACTACAAAATGAAATCACATGGCAATTAAAACAAAAAGTGTATCAGGACCTCTAACATAACTGGTAAGATTAAGACCAGAGCACTGAGTCTCTCTGACCCTCACAAAGCTCCCCAGATGATTCTCACGTGCAGTCAAGGTTGAGAACCACTGATCGGTCCCATCCTTTAGTACTTGGCATACTTCATTAGTTACTGAACTGCTTGTCCTTTCCTGAATATATCATACTGTTTCACATCTCCATATTCTTGGGATGTTGCTTCCTCTTACTCTGCACCAGAATAAATTTCTTGTCTGGTATGTTTGCACCCATTTCTTCCAGATATAGACATCACTCCGGCCTTAAACTGACACCAGCTCTCATTATCAGACAGAGTTCATCTCTGTACTGTGCTAGTCCTGTATTTGGTATCCATCTCCATTTGTTCCAATTAGGAGTAGAACCCTGATATCTGGGAATTTTTCTAAAACTTTTGAATTCTTTTATTTTCCTCACCTCTGTACTTTTGCAAATATGGCTCCTTCTGCATAGAATATTCTTCCCTGCCTTTCCTACTCTATCTGTTCTGGCAACCCATCTAAACATCAGATAGGATTAGTTATCACTTCCTGCAGGAAACCCTTTCCAAACCTCTAAATGTGGGTGGTTTCTCCTCTTGATACTCTTATAGCATCCTCTACTTCTTCTCTCAGAGGCACAACAACGTGATAAATGGTATTTCCTTGTTCTAAGCCCCTTACCCTATCAAGTCTGCGAGGGGAGGAGACCATCCATGTCTATCTCACACATCTCTGTATTTCTAATCTGTCCATCCTAACCTGCAACAAAAAGTACTTATTTCTGCTCAGTGGCAACTCCTGGCATGTTTACCTGGTAGATGTGAGTTTCACTAGTGGCATCAACTGTTTCATGTAGCTTTGGCATGTACACTTTAATATCCTTCCCACCAAAGGCACGACAGCACTCTGCCAGATCTTGACTGGCCTCTGGTGGGCCATGGACGATGATCAACTGTCGTGGTTTCATCTGATTAATGATTTTTTTAATGGAATCTCCATCAGAGCGTCCTTCATAGTCTATGTAGGTAACACGGGCTCTGTAATTAGATATGATTATTCAATATTACTTTTCTCATAATTCTAAAAAAGATGGCTTTCATCATGTATACAATATATAAAACTAGGACTTGAGAAACACACATTATAGTATCTGTATTATTTATTTTTATTTATTTTTTCTGAGTTGGAGTCTCACTCTCTTGCCCAGGCTAGAGTGCAATGGCATGATCTTGGCTCATTGCAACCTCCACCTGCTGAGTTCAAGCAGTTCTCCTGCCTCGGCCTCCCAAGTAACTGGGATTATGGGCGTGCTCCACCACGCTGGGAAAATTTTGAATTTTTAGTAGAGATATGGTTTCACCATGTTGACCAGGCTGGTCTCAAACTCCTGATCTCAAGTGATCCACCTACCTTGGCCTACCAAAGTGCTGGGATTACAGGCGTGAGCCACCTCGTCTGGACCTATCTGTATTATTTAGACCTTATCCATACCCAAAAATATATACTAAATGATATTACTGGACAAATAAAACACTTTGTTTCTGATGACTTAAAAAAGATTCCAAAATGATCATTTGCTGGTAATATTTAACTAAATAGAAGGAGGAAAAAAGGTTTCTTAACTACTTCAGATCACAATATTTTCTAGACATTAGGGTACTAGAGATGTTTAAGTCAAGGAGTATATTTTACGAAACAATCAATTACTCAGAAAAATTAAATTGTGAGTTATACTATTCCCTTTCACCTGCTTACAGACTAAACAGGCCAGAAATAATATTTCCACATATAAATGTACAATTTAATGTTACAATTTAAGCACCCCACCCCCACCATCACCAATTCAATTACTTTGGCATTCACGTACCATTAATGAAGAGAAAATACAATGCCACCATACTTCAAAAGTCTCTTCATACAAAAAGAAATGAAACTTTAAAGGCACAAACTTACTAAAGAATATTCAGAAATTTTGCTTGAAATAATACAAATTATGTAATTCAACTGCTTGAAATTTTATAATCTATTTTCAAAATGTCACAAAACCACTTACTTTATTTCAATAGACTCTGTTGTAGAAATACATTTAGTAGGAACATCAGATAAATCCTGATCCATGGGTTCATCTCCATTTGTCAAACCAGATTCTAATTTGCTTTTTTCTTCTTCTGTAGCTTGAAGCTCTGGCACCAAGAAATCCTCTGGTCTAAATAATAAGTCTCTAATTAGAAGTAGTAAAAACCAAGCTAATACTACATAACATATATAACTAACTAGTAGGTGGCATAATTTTTGGAGTCCTCACGTATCTGAAGATTTAAATATACATTTGATCCAAAGCCGATGCTATTTCACAATACCAATTATTAGATGACTGTATTTATTACGTTTTTCATAACCATGTATGAGTGTTCTTTAAAACACACTGTGTGGGCTAGTGAAAGGCACTAGGCCACACAATGGGCAGGTCATTAGATGCTCTTAGTGGCTATCACAAGTACTGTTGCAATCTGGTCCTGTTTTTTTTTTTTTTTTTTAATTAAAGAGGCAGGGTCTCACAATGTTCCCCAGGTTTGTAGTCTCGAATTCCTGGGCTCAAGCAATCCTCCCACCTTTGCCTCCCAAATAGCTGGGACTACAGGCACAAGTCACTGCAACCAGCCCTGTATATTTTTCAATTAATTTTCTTGATTTCTGTGGTTTTCTTTGCCAATTCCCAATACTTGTAAATCTCAGAACTCCTCTTATGTCCTTAAGACCCCATTATTTCCTCTCTGCCCAAAGAAAGTGGATACCTCTCCATTTCCACATTATCAAGAAAACCAAGACACAAAATCATTAGCTTCCTCATAAGCCTTCATCTTTATTTCAATGTACTAACACATCTATCTTCCCATTTTTACTTCCAATATCAGAGTGTTCTACTTTTTAATATAACCATACTTTAACATCCTTTAGCCTCTTGTAATTGTCTTTGTCCCACCCACAAATCCACTTACACATTCCTCTCTGAAAACCTCAGACTCTATTTCCCAAGACCCAGATTGCTGCAGCAGCTTCTTAGTCCCTGGAGTCCAGTATCTCCATGTGTAATCCACATAATAACAAGAGCAGTGGCAACCACTTAAAGCACATTTACCATGAGTCAGGTTCTAGGCTAAGTACCTTAAAAACACGACCTCATTTAATTCTTATCCCCGTTTTTTAGCTAAGAGAATTGAAGCTAAAGATTACTGCCCGTATGTTAAACAGACTGGCCACTTGTTAAGTGGAATGGTAAGCAAGCTCAATCAATGTTGTTATGTTTCCTCTCTATTGTTTGAGGGCCAAATAGATAGTGGATTTTTCTTTTTTCTTTTCTTTGTTTTTAAGAGACAGGGTCTCACTCTGTCACCCGGGCTATACAGTACAGTGGCATAATCATAGGTCACTGCAGCCTCAAACTCCTGGGCTCAAGTGATACTACCATCTCAGCATTCCAAAGCAATGGTTTACAGGTGTGAGCCACCATGCTTGGCTGGAAATTTCCTAATTAAACCCAATAATGACCTAAATCCACTATATGCTCAAGAGGGCATTACAGGAGTACAAACAAAATACAAGAGAGGGACTTGATTGTGTTGGAAGACAGGAAAAGTTTCTAGTAGTTTCTGAGGCCAGATTCGGCACCTGGAAATCTGGGATGGAAGGTGAAACAGGGCTGAAGAAAAAACATGTGCAAAGACATGACATAAAAAAACCAAGCAGAAGGAAACAGAGAAGGCTAATATCACCAGAGAGGAAACACACACTGAAATATACAGAAACATGATGGAAAAGTAGGGAGGAACCAGATAATGAAAGACACTGCATTATACTAACACATTTTACATTTACCAGGGAAATAAGACTGCTGAAAGACTTTTTTTACCCAGGATAGTAGAGTTTTCAAATTTGCAATGACAACATGTGATTTCAGTTGTTTTTCTAATGCTAAGTATAGATTTTGTAGATTTTCCATGGTTCCATTCATGCTATCTCATATTTCTCTTAATCTAAAAAAACCTGTATAATATTTAAGACATAATCCATTGGTAATGTGATCACCAGCCACCCAAAGTTCTTTTACCTTTTTGAAGATAGAGATAGGGGTCTCACTATATTGCCAACTCCTGAGCTCAAGTGATCCTCCCATCTCGGCCTTCCAAAGTGTTAGGATCACAGGCATGAGCCACCGCTTACAGCGCCAAAGTTCTTCCTATCCTACAACTTCCTCTCTTTTTAAGTGGGGAAAAAAAGTCTTGATCATGTTTTTAAACTTTTTACACAACTAAGTAATAACACTAGTAACACTGCCAGTTTTCTCCTAATATTCTCTAGATGTTCCTCAGCATCTCTATTTTTATGTTTCAAATTACAAGTCTTCTGTGTCTTCAGGCTGAGGTACTCAGAAATTAACCAAGTACATATGACTAGAAAGATCAAATGCACTGAACCGAAATAACACAGTTAATACCTCCAATTTGTAAGAGAGAAAAGTTTGCTCACATACTTGATAATCTCTCCATATTCATCCCATTTAATTCTTTCTTCTGGGGCAGGAAACATAGGATAAGACTTTTTTGCCTGTTTGAAAAAACTTCCTTTACGACTGCCTTCACCTTTCATCATCAAGTCATGCTTCGTCTTATGAGCTGATGGCTGGTCAATATCTTCCTCAATGTCACTCTCATCACTGGAATCTATATCTGCCCTAGGAGGATTTTAGAATAGATCAAGGTCGTAAAGTTTCAAAGATATTTTAAATTAATATGTATAAATTTATTACCGAATCAATACTAAAATTCAATATTAACTCTAACGATAATATACAGTTATGTCAGTCAACAACAATGGGCCACACATACAACAGTGGTCTATAAGACTACTGCACCTTTTCTATGCTTAGATACATTTAGATACACAAATACTTAACACTGTGTTACAATGGCCTACAGTATTCAGTACAGTAACATGCTGTACAGGTGTGTAGCCTAGGAACAACGGGCCATATCACATACCCTGGATACACAGTAGGCTATACCATCAAGGTTTGTGTAAACACACATCCTAATGTTCACACAATGACTAAATCCCCTAATGACACTTTTCTCAGAATGTATCTCCATCGTTAAGTGACGCATGACTGAAATAACATTCAATATTATTGGACTGACATTTTATAAAGCATAACAAATAAATGCATAATAATATTAGCACTGACAGGATCAGGTATTCCAGTCATTTGAAAGATGCCTGTAACAAAATTAAGTCTTATGAAAATTTAAAAATATTTTCAATGACACATTTAAGTCAAAGACACAGTATTCTCAAATTGCATCCATAAACATAATCGTCTGAAAATGACTCACTCTTTTGACTGCTCAAGCTTTTTAGCAGCTTCTTTCTTTAGTTTCTCTTTTTCCAAGTATTCCTCAAGTTCTTTCCCTTCAAGCTTCACACGTTTCCTCAGCTAAAGAAAAATAACAGACAAAAGGAAATGTTAATATTAGGGGTTAAAACAGTGGCCATCATCTTTAAACTGATTTTCCTCTGAAATTAATTAATCAAGTTCCCATTACATGCAATTATAGGTCCTATTTAGATTAGTATTAAAATTGAGCTGTCACACATCATCTAGGATGGGTTTGATTTAAATCAAACTGGTTGGCCAGGCACAGTAGCTCATACCTATTATATAATCCTAGCACTTTGGGAGGTCAAGGTGGGAGGACTCCTTGAGGCCAGGAGTTCAAGACTAGCCTGGGCAACACAAGTTGACTCTATCTCTATGAATAATTTAAAAATTAGCTGGGAGGCTGGGCACAGTGGCTCACACTTATCATCCTAGCATTCTGCAAGGCAGGAAGATCACTTGAGCTTGAGATTAGCCTGGGCAATATAGTAAGACTTCGTCTCCACAAAAAGAAAAAAAAAAAAGGCCAGGCATGGTGTCATGCATCTGTAGTCCCAGCTACTCAGGTGGCTAAAGTGGGAGGATCACTTGAGCCTGGGAGGTCAAGGCTGCAGGCCACCACACTCCAGCAAAAAAAAAAAAAAAAAGCCAGGAGTGGTAGCACACACCTATAGTCCCAGCTACTCAGGAGGCTGAGTCTGAGGATCACTTGAGTCTGACAAAACAAGATATCAAACTGGTTAAAAATCACCAGTCAATTAGGAAAAGAAAATAAAGATACATATTTTTATAATTTGGAGTAGGTGAGGCCCAAAAGCCATAATGGGAAAGATAAATGCAGCAACATGAATAAAGAAAATCTCCCTTTGACATTTTAAATCCCATTAAATAAGAAACTGAAAAGAAAAAAAAGAAACTAAGAAAAATATTTTCAGCACTATGACCAACAAAAACTATTTTTTCCTAAGAGCTCTTCTAAATTAGTTAAGAAAAGAATAATCAACATATGAAAAAGGACAAAATACTTAAAAAGGCAATTTACAAAATAAGAAAGACAACTACTGGCCATGAAAAGATACTTAATTTTACTAATTTTCAAAACATACAAAATATAAAAAACATAATTGTTTTAATGTATGAGATTGGCAATGACATACATGGGGAAAGAGTAACTTCTTCCATTGTCTGTGGGAAAATTAGTGCAACTATGTTAAAAGGCAATTTGCTAACATCTAAAAATAAAAATTTTCTTGTCATTTGACACAGTATTTCTACTTCCAGGAATTTATCCTACTGAAACAATCATAAATGTGTAAAAAAAAAAAAAAAAAGTACAATAGGACATTGCAGCAATGTTTATAATAGTAAAAAAACTGGATAAAACTTTAAAATCCATCCAAATGGAATGATTAAATCAGTAGTTCTCATCTATTTATCTCAGGATTGCCTTAGACTCCTAAAAATTAGAGAGCCCCAAAGAGCTTTTTGTTTTTGTGGGTTATATTTATCAATGTTTACCTTATCAGAAATTAAAACTAAGCAATTTAAAAATATTTATCTGTTCATTAAAAAATAACAAAACTGGCTGGGCACAGTGGCTGATGCCTGTAATCCTAGCACTTTGGGAGGCCGAGGCGGGTGGATCACCTGAGGTCAGGAGTTCGAGACCAGCCTGGCCAATATAATGAAACCCTGTCTCTACTAAAAATACAAAAAGCAGCCAATCATGGTGGCACGTGCCTGTAATCCCAGCTACTCAGGAAGCTGAGGCAGGAGAACCGCTGGAACCCAGGAGGCAGAGGCTGCAGTGAGATTGCACCATTGCACTCCAGCCTGAGTGACAGAGTGAGACTCCGTCTCAAAATAAAAATAAAAATAAATAAATAATACAAATAAAACCACATGGCAACATTAACAGATTCTTACAAAAAAAATGTTACATTTTCCAAAGAAAAAAGACAGTAAGAATGGCATTATTTTATTTTTTCGGAGACAGGGTCTTGCTCTATTGCTCAAGCTGGAGTGCAGTGGTACAGTCATAACTTACTGCAGCTCAATCTTCCAGGCTCAAGCAATCCTCCCACCTCACCCTTCTGAGTAGCTGGGACTACATGCTATATACCATTCCACTTAACAAGCATCCACCACCACGCCCAGCTAATTTTTGTTTTTTGTTTTTTTGGTAGAGATGGGGTCTTGCCATGTTGCCCCAGCTGGTCTCAAACTCCTGGGGTCAAGCAATCTGCCCTCCTCAGCCTCCTAAAGTGCTGGGATTACAGGCATGAGCCATTGCACCTGGCCTATAGGATTATTTTATATTTTTGCAAATCTCTTTAATGTCTAGCTCAACCAAAGACAGCTGGATTCTCACATTTGCTTCTCCATTCACTCTCTTGTAATATGTTGTTTTGGTTAAAGTATACAAAGAAATTCAGGCTTACAGACATGTATAGTTGGAAAGGGAAAAATACGTAATTAGTCCTTTCACGGATATTATTCTTTGATACTACATTAAAACTCAGAAAGTGGTTGTTTCTTAAAGGTTAGTTTTAATGTAGAATCTGAAACCACATCGATAGACTTTTTGTACTCTGTTACGTTAATTTTTTTTTTATGTATCTTACAGTTTGTGGGTTTTTTTTTTTTTTTGAGACAGGGTCTCGCTCTGTTGCCTACGATGAGTACAGTTGTGTGACCACTGCTCACTATAGCCTCAAACTCCCAGTTCAAGCAACCCACCTCCCAGCCTCTTGAATAGCTGGGACCACAGATGTGCACCACCATACCCAGCTAATTTTTTATTTTTTGTAGAGACAAGGTCTTGCTATGTTACCCAGACTTGTCTTGAACTCCTGGACTCAAGCTATCCTCCTGCCTCAGCCTCCCAAAGTTCTCAGATTACAGGAGTGAGCCACTGTGCCACCCTGTATCTTAAACTTTGAATGGATCTTTTAATTTGTGCATTATTTTGTAACATAATTAATTGGTTATTTGGAAAATACTAGTTCACCAAGTTATCCAGATCTTACAAACACTGACAATATTTTTTAAATCACGTTTACAAATATCACCACCAATCTTATCAAAAGTCTTTTCAGTTTTAAGTTGTCAATGTCAGTGCTGGGTATAAGTTTTCCAAAATTCTAATTTTCATTTGATAGTTAGAATTTTGTCAGATTTAAGCCAACAAATGCTGTCAATTGTTTTTAGAGTGACAGGCTCAATTTATTAATTTTCAGGAAAATGTCTGCCAAACACCCGAATCTGAATAACCCTGTCATTATTTCACATAAAAATGGTGTTCCAGACTGGGCACAGTGGCTTATGCCTGTAATTCTAGCACCTTGAAAGTCAGAGGTGAGAGGATTGCTTGAGGTCAGTTCAAGACCACTATGGGTAACATAGCAAGACCTAATCTCTACAAAAAAGAATTAAAAATTAACCAGATGCGGTGAAACACACCCATTGTCCTAGCGGGTAGGAAGGCTGAGGCAAAAGGTCACCTGAACCCAGAAGTTCAAGGATGTAGTGAGATATGATTGTGCCCCTGCACTCCAACTTGGGCAACAGAGACCCAAACTCAAAAAAACAAAAATAGGTGTTCCCAGAAAAAAAAGTGGCTAGTTTAAGTCACGACTCAAATGAACGTACAAGGGTTTTTCTTGGAAACAGCCATTACGCTTTAGTACACAACATAAGTTCTTTATTAATACTTCCCATCTTGCCACCAAAATTATTTTTTAAAATCTTTTATAAAAGAACTTAGTAACTTTTTAATATTAGTAACTTTTAACTACTCCCTCAAGGAATTTTTTTTTTCTTTTTTGTAGAGACAGGGTCTTGCTATGTTGCCCAGACTGGTCTCAAACTCCTAGCCTCAGCCAATCCTCTCCCACCTCAGCCTCCCAAAGTGCTGGGATTACAAGCATAACCTAGTACGTCTGGTCCCTCAAAGACATTCTCTTTAAAATTTCTTTTGTTTAATATACATTTATACTTTGTAGAGACAGAGTCTCGCTTTGTTGCCCAGGCTGGTCTCAAACTCCTGGCCTCAAGTGATCCTCCCACTTCGGCCTCCCAAAGTGTTGGGACTATAGGCATGAGCCACTATGCCCGGCCTCTCAAGGATATTCTTTTTTTTTTTTTTTTTGAGACAGAGTCTTGCTCTGTCGCCAGGCTGGAGTGCAGTGGCACAATCTCAGCTCACTGCAACCTCTGCCTCCTGGGTTCAAGCAATTCTCCTGCCTCAGCCTCCCAAGTATCTAGGACTACAGGTACGTGCCACAATGCCCAGCTAATTTTTGTATTTTTAGTAGAGACGGGGTTTCACCATGTTGGTGAGGATAGTCTCGATCTCTTGACCTCGTGATCCGCCTGCCTCGGCCTCCCAAAGTGCTGGGATTACAGGCGTGAGCCACCATGCCCGGCCTCTCAAGGATATTCTTAAGTGAAAGTAGCACTTTTTTTTTAAATGACAAGTGTATGGTGGTGAAAACTGCAATGACTACTAGCGGAGTTTTGGGTCAAGGTGCAAGCACTTTATGCATCACTTATCTTACTAATCAGTATAAACACAGGCACAGTGAAAAGGCAAATATCATCTGACCAGTAGTACCAAAAATAGTTTTGGCCTTGTGGACTCCCTGAAAGGGTCTCAGGGACTCCCAGGGGTCATTAAACCACACTTTTGAGAACCACTAGATTAAATAATCACAGTACACATATACAATGTACTATGATAAAATTACTAAAAGCATTCATTTATTTATTCAAAAACATTTAAATGTTTATAATATACCAGGTACTATGAAAGGTAGACCTGTATCTTCTTACATTCTTCAAGAAGGACTCAAGCAAAAATACAAGTCTCAGAATATGTGGAATATGTGATAATTTGGTCCCATCTCTCTATTTTTTTTTTTCAAGATGAGGTTTTGCTATGTTGCCCAGGCTGGCCTCAAACTTCTGGGCTCAAGCAATCCTCTTGCCTCAATAGCTGGGACTACAGCCACATGCCACCATAACTTGCTCCCAGCCTTTTTCAAAAACAAAAATAAAAACTAGATATTAGTATATCAATAAGAAAAAAAAACCAGAATATATATGCTTCAAAAATGCCAACAGTCATGATAATTAAATGCAGTATATAGTTGTGATCTGGACAAAAAAGGAAAGGGTAATTATAAAGGACACTGTGGTAACTGGTAAAAGATGAATGTTAAATGGGGTCAGTGGGTAAAATGGTAGTATGGTATTTATTTCCTGATTTCAAATGGTTTTGCTGGAGATTGCCCTTGTTTTTAGATAACACACACTGGCAGTGTTTAGAGGTAATGATGAAATATTTGCATTTTTTCTTCAAATGGTTCAGAAAAAATAATATTGTGTCTATGGGTATATAAGTGAAAAGCAAATCCATTAAAATGTTGACAACTGGGGAATCTGAGTATAATATATTCGTAGCTTCCCTGTTAAGTTTGAATTTTTTTTGAAATTGAAAGTAATGAAAAAAGGGGAATCTCTCTGAAACTATTCTGGTTTGTAGGGTAAGAGAAGGGGAGACAAGTAAAAACAAAAAAAATAAAGCCCAAATCGATGATTTTCATATACGAAATAAATAGATGATTTACATATTTAAGGCCAGGAGCAGTGGCTCACACCTATAATCTCAGCACTTTGGGAGTCCAAGGTAGGAGAACTGTTTGAGGCCAGTAGTTCAAGACCAGCCTTGGCAACACAGCAAGATCCCATCTCTATAATTATTTTTTTAATTAGCTGGGCATAGTGGCACATGCCTGCAGTGCTAACTACCTGGGAAGCTAAAGCAGGAGGGGCACTTGAGTCCAGGAGTTCAAGACTGCAGTGAGCTATTATCATGCAACTGCACTCCAGCCTGGGTAACAGGGCATGACATGACCTTGTCTCAAAAAAAAAAAAAAAGTTAAAATAAAAAAATAAATACATGTTTATATCTGGCATCCCACGTTGCCTACTATCTTATTTGAAAATAAGTTTCATTTAGAAAATAGTGGGTTTTTTTGCAGTTAGCAACTTACATAGATGCCTTTTACCCACAAATAATCTTTAACAACGTATTTACCTCTCTGATTTAGTTTATGCCTGTTGCTATAATACATTTTGCTCTCCATCTTATTTTTCATTTAAAATATGTAAGATTAATAGCTTATTCAGAAACAGATTTCTAGAATAACCAACTCTAAAATGTTTTTCTTCCTACTCCTTCACCATATTATCTCCAACTTACTCCTTTTTCTAATCCAAAACTACTCCAACCTATTAATCCTTATTCATTTATCATTTTTGCTTTCTAAATGAGTAAGACTTGATTTAGAAGGGCATCAGACACAGATGAAAAAATACCATACTTAGTAAACTTTTCTTGTCTAACACAATCAGAAATCTGGTTTATTCCATATTCACTTTTTTGATCATCCATGAATTCAACCAATACACTCATTGAGGGCTTCCAATATATCAGGCGCTGTTCTGGGTGCTAGGGATACCAAAAAACAAGGACTTTTTCTCATGGAATTCATATTCCAGTTGACGGTGGGAAGAGGAAGACAACAAACGAGGAATACATCAGGTGGTGACGAGTGCCAGGAAGAATAATTAAAGTAAGGTGATGGGCAGCTAAACCAGGCAGGTATTTTAAATCTGTAGTCAGAGACCTACCTGAGGGAGTAGGCCTCAGGTTTAACCTGAGACCTGAACAACCACGAGTCAGCCACATGCAAAGCCAGGAAAGAACACTATAGGCAGAACAGCTAGTGCAAAGATCCTCATGCACTGTAGGGCATAGAGAAAGCAGAATAAGCTAAGGTCAAAAGGTAGGTGGGGATTAGATCATGTGGGATCTCAAAAGCCTGGTAAGTAGCATGGATTTTATTCAAAGAGAAGAAGGAAGGCTTTGGAGCCATTTAAGCAAGCGAATGACATGAAATGATGAATGTTTAAAAGATCTCTGGGAGTTGCTATCCATTAGGTAGAGTTTCAGTTTTGCTACATGAAACAGTTTTAGAGATCTGTCATACAACAATGTACGTATAGTTAACACTACTATACTGTACACACAAAAGTGGTTAAGATAGTGAACTGCCTGTGTTGTTGTTTGTTTTTTTGGGACAGAGTCTCTCTCTGTCACCCAGGCTGGAGTGCAGAAGCACCATCCTGGCTCACTGCAACCTCCACCTCCCAGATTCAAGTGATTCTCCTACCTCAGCCTCCCAAGTAGCTGGGATTACAGGTGCACACCATCACACCTGGCTATGTTTGTGTTTTTCACCACCAAAAAAAAAAACCATAGATCTCTTCATTTGCTGTGAGAAGAAAGGATTAAGGGAGTAAAAAAGTAAAAACATATCAGCTTAGGAAACATAATGTGACTCAATCTCTATAAGAAATTTTAAAATTAGCTGACCATGGGAGTGTGCGCCTGTAGTGCCTGCTCGGGAGCTGAGGTGGAAGGACAGTTTGAGCCCGGGTGGGCAAAGCCGCAGTGGGCCATGATCACGCCACTGCACTCCAGCCTGGGTGACAGAGTGAGACCTTGTCTCAAAACATAAACAAACAAAAAATGTAGAAATAGAAAAGCCAATTAGGAAACTACTGCATAAGTCCAGGCAAGTCCATTTAGCATGGGCTAGGATAACCATGGTGGAGAGAGAAGAGCAGACAAATTTATGTCTGGAAGATTTGCTGATGGATTGTGAAGTTTAAAGAAAAACGAAAAAATAAGTTGTAATAATCTGTGTATTACAAGTCAAGACAGTATTTGCACTTTCAGGGGAGGGAAGGAGGGTCAGAGGGAGGTTTGTGCGGTGCTGGTGATATTCTATTTCTTTTTTACCATTTCTATTTTTTATCTTAGTTGGCTCTGCCCAAATGCTACAGAAATATTCTATTTCTCAATCAGGGTACAGGCTAAACAGGTATATTCAATTTGTGAAAATTCATCATGCTATACACTTAACGTACATTTCAGTATATATTATACTTCAGTGAACATTTTTTAAACTTCCAGATTTTTGGCTTGAATATGTGTGAAGTGCTGCATTCTCTAAGACAGAAGAACAGTATTGGGAGTAGGAAAAGAGTAAAAATTATTTTGGATGTATCAAGCAGAGGGAAAAACTGATAGACAATGAAGACAGGAGGGATAACTGCAAAAGAAATATCGCTGAGAAAGTGAGCAAGAAAGGGTACCTGAGCATCAGCATTAGTTATTAAAAAGATCAAAAACTTAACACTTGATGATTTGGCTGTTCCTCATTTCCTTAGCATGCTTCTGAACATCATTTCCTACTTTTTTCCAAACTTCAATCGTTTTTCTTTTACTAATTCCTCCAGTGGTTTATTAGACCTAACTGAATTTCTAGTAACTAAAATTTTCAAATTCAGTATTTCATGTCTGATGAAATCATTTCAAGTACTTGAGTTCTTTTAACTTTGTATTTCTAAGCTACTAAATCACCCCAAAGACACCATTTTACTTTCCTATACTTGCTCAGAATCCTTACTCAACAATTCTATAATTAAAGTATATGTATCTCAGATTTTAGATACTGATGTTATGCTTTTCTTAAGTAGAGCTGGAAGACAGATAACCCTACCACACAGCTTTTAACGAACTAAACCTTCCTTAAAATGACTGCAAAGGGCCAGATATGGTGGTTCATGTATAATCCCAGCATTTTGGAAGGTGGAGTGGGGTGGGGGTGGGGGTAGGGACAGCTTGAGCCTAAGAGTTCGAGGTTACAGTGAGCTATGATGGCACCACTGCACTCTAGCCTGGGTGACAGAGCGAGAATCTGTCTCTAATTAAATAATTAAATGAGTGCTACAGCCAGGGACAGTGGCTTACACCTATAATCCCAGCACTTTGGGAGGTCAAGGCTGGTGGATCACTTGAGGTCAGAAGTTCAAGACCAGCCTGGCCGAAATGATGAAAACCCCGTCTCTACTTAAAAAAAAAAAAAAAAACAGAAATTAGCTGGGTGTCATGGCGGGCACCTATAATCCCTGCTATTCAAGAGGCTGAGGCAAGAGAATCGCTTGAACCCTGGAGATGGAGGCTGCAGTGTGAACCAAGATCGTGCCATTGCATTCCAGCCCGGGCAAGAGTGAGACTCCGTCTCAAAAAAAAAAAAAGAGTGCTACAAAAACAAAATGAGAAGCAGCTTTACGATACTACTTTATGTTAAAGCTTTATGTTAAGGTTTAGTCACCTAAATCTTTGCACAACTCTGGCAGTTATTAACAATCCTATTATATCAATTGCTACAAACTTGTATGATATACTAGTTTTGAAAAATCGATAGATTTGATGGGCTGGTTATTAAGCAAATGATCTTTGGGTATATTGGTCATTGAGCTAATTGTCTTGTTCCTATAACAGCAGATAAGGCAGCAAATGCAGATGCAGAATCAAGTTAGTATATTTAGTGGTGGAAAGATAAAGAAATTCCTGACTCACTGCTTCGACTTCTACATTAAGTTTGAGACAAGATCATGTGCTATGAATGAAGGCTAAGAATGAGCTGTGGGATGTTTGAGGAGAAAGAAGATATAAAATTGCCTTACCGTGACAAAGGGAACATCCCACTGAATGCTGGGCACTGGTGTAGGGTCCCCTTTTGAGATGTGAAGTCATGAATGTGAAAACAAATCTGTATGTACCATAGTGTTTAATTTCAGCAACATAAAGCTGCTAAGTACAGGCACAAACCAAGCAAATGGTTTAACTAAGGTCAAAGCCTTTCCAGATGACTAAAATAAAAGCATAAGAGAGTTAAAGGTATTTGCAAAATTATGATTAATTATGGACCACTGACTTTAAGGCTGGAAGGATGATGGACAGTAAAAGGTGAGGTTCATGAACTGAAAGTCTCAATGGAACTGAAGAGTTGTTGTCATGGGAATAACAGGGAAAGTCAACTGTAAATTCAGAATGGGATGCTCGAGGTGGAGATCTGGAGACTGTCTATCCATAAGAAGGTTTCAGGCATAACCACAGGAACAGACAACATGATAGCAGGAATGAGGTAAGATGAAGGAAAAGATTAAGAAATAGGGTGTCAAGTAACTGAGAATTGGACAGATTGTACACATGAATGCTAAAGTCAATGAGAATGAAGTCCTGAATACCAGTGGACAGGAATACTGTCAGTCAGGGTTAAATGTCACCAATGAGTAACAGAATGACCAAGAGATCATTAATTGTCAGAAACAAGGAGGGGGCCAGCGTATCAGCAGGTCTGAAGGCAAAAACTGCAAATGGAAGATAAATAGCTAGGAAGCTGCAATACAGAACAAAGAAGACATGTACTTCACTCAAAGTTCATGAAACATAGAAAGAAAGACTACTTACTTCAGGGAGCTACAGGATAAAGAATGTCTTTAGGAAACAGTCTGACTTAAATTAAGCAAGAGACAGGAAAGGAACCTTTCAGAGACTGAGAAAACATTGTATATGCTTACCCTCTGGGTAAACTAGAGGGTACCAAGGAAGAATTTAAGAATGAGAGCTTCTTTTGAGACCACTCACGGCAACATAAGACGACAACGTCTCTATATAAAAAATATGAAACCCCGTCTCTACTAAAAATACAAAAATTAGCCAGGCATGGTGGCACGTGCCTGTAGTCCCAGGAGGCTGAGGCAGGAGAATCGCTTGAACTCGGGAGGCTGAGGCCAGAGAATCGCTTGAACCCAAGGGGCAGAGGCTGCATTGAGCCGAGATCACACCACTGCACTCCAGCCTGGCGACAGAGCAAGACTCCATCTCAAAAAAAAAAAATTGCCAGACATGGTGGCACATGTCTGCAGTTCCATCTACTTGGGAGGCTGAGGGAGGAGGATCCTTTAAGCCCAGGAGTTTGAGGCTGCATGGATCTATGATAGCACCACTGCACTCTAGACTAGGTAACAAAGCAAGACCCCATCTCTGAAAAGAAGAATGAGAATCTCCAGTTAAGGAGTTCTGAAATTTGTGCTATTTAAAGGCTCTCTTCTACAGTAATTTTTTTTTTTTTAGAGATGGGGTGGTGGGTCTTGCCATGTTGCCCAGGCTGACCTCAAATTTCTGGGCTCAAGCGATCCTTCCAACTCAGCCTCCTGAGTAGCTGGTGCTACAGCACACACCACCACTCAAGAGTAATTTTTTATACATCATGCATAATGTATCCCCCAAACAGTTTTAAAATAAAGTTCACATGCAAGTGCTTACCTCTATTTCTGTAATTTTTTCAGAAGGATTATCAATTAGGAAACGTGCTAAAGTACCAGGAGTAGTTCTGTAAGTTAGGATGATTGAGTTTTTAGGGTCCTGACACCACTGAATGAAGAGATCCCTTGAAAATCCACATTCCAGGTCAGGTTGGCTGGCAAGTACAACCTTAGGGCTAGGTACCCGGGCCAAGTCAGAAAGACCATGACATAAAGAGAGATGGCGAAACTGAAACGGATTATTTCTTTTGTCTTCAAAACATCTCATCAATTTATCACTCATCCATTCTACCTAATATGGGGGGAAAGATGACAATAATTATAAATACTATATTATAACTTCAATATATTATCTAATAGTCAAGGAACTTAAGTTCTATCTTTTACCCCCACTGGTTGCTTAAATTTGTACTGTTTTGACAAGAAGCTTATTTTCTGCTTCCATTTCCCTTTAGATTCTCCCTAGTTTCATCCCCCAAAAAACCAATTTTGCATTATATGTCACGTATAAATCACCTTAAATCTTTTTGAAAAAGCAAGGTATATGTTCTAAGTGAAGACCTTACTCCCAGAGACTGCTATTTCAAGGCAAAGAGCTTATTTAAAAGAAAGAACAATTAATTCTAACATGCATATGCTATGAGGTAGGTCCTATTTTTGGCCCCATTTTACAGATTGAGATACTAAGAGTTAGAAGAGAAGCACTTTGCCTAATCTTTAAAACAGGGACAAAAATAAAAACTACTTAACAGAATACATAGGGATTAAATGAAATAATACATTTAAAGCACACAGAACAGTAAATGGTTAATGGCAAGTTATCACCATTATTAACAATCTCTTCAAGAGAAAAATAAAATCCAAAAAACAATTAAGACACTCACTTCCACGGACCCAATCACCGTCGCAGACTTCTTTATTACAAGTGATAATATGAAAACAAACCTGGGACTTAGAAAACTCCACCACATTATAACTGACATTATTCAGGAGCGCCAATGAGTAAACACCCAATCCTGCATCTTTAGTTCTCCAAATCTGATCCAGAAGTTGAGCAAGTTCCAAAACTCTGCCTGCTGTGTCCACTGCTATTAAAACATTTCCATCACCTCGAAGTGTTTCCAGGACATTTGCTAGAAAACAAGAATGTAAAATCCCTATAGTACATAATAGTATGCTACAAAATTAAATTTCATCTCCCTGTTTTTATTAGAAAGACTATAATTTACAAATAAGCAACTACACTAAGCCAGGTACTAAACGAAAGAATTTTGTTCAGGTCATTACAACTGCTTTTAATTCTGCTGAATATCTCTTCGTATATTCAGTGTCATTAATTCTCAATCTTTTTTCATTGAAAAATTATAAATCAGTAGTCCTCAACACTTTATACATCATAATACACATAGAAAATAGTGTATCACTGGGAAAATTGTATGGCTAGGCCAAATGTAACCAGCCTGGTGTTTCCGGGCTGCCTTGGTCTCACCTATCCACCCCAATGAACTTTGTTATAATAAATTCCCAAATTTATATACACACATATACACTCACATAATTATAATACAGTCATCCCTCAGTATCCACGGGTACTGGCCCTGGGACCCCCCACAAATACCAAAACCATCAGATGCCCAAGTTCCTCGTATAAAATGGTGGCCAAGCGTGATGGCTCACACCTGTAATCCCAGCACTTTGGGAAGTCAAGGCAGGAGGATGGCTTGAGCTCAGGAGTTCAAGACCAGCCTGGACAACATAGGGAGATCACGTCTCTACAAAAATTAAAAAACTGGCAGGGACTATGACTCACGCCTGTAATCCCAGCACTCTGGGAGGTGGAGACGGGCGGATCATGAGGTCAGGAGATCAAGACCATCCTGGCTAACACGGTGAAACCTCATCTCTATTATTAAAAAAATAAAAATAAAAACAAAATAAATAAAATTTTAAAAATAAATAAATAAATAAATAAATACAAAAAATTAGCTGGCATGGTGGCATGCACCTATAGTCCCAGCTACTCAGGAGGCTGAAGCAGGTGAATCACTTGAACCCAGGAGATGGATGTTTCAGTGAGCCGAGATCTCACCACTGCACTCCAGCCTGGGTGACAGAGTGAGACTCCATCTCAAAAAAAAGAAAAATTAGCCAGGCGTGGTAGCACACGCCTATGGTCTTGGCTTTGTGGGAGGCTGCAGGGAGATTGCTTGAGCCAAGGAGTTTGAGGCTGCAGAGAGTCGTGATTGTACCACTACACTCCAGCATGTACAACAGAGACAGATATTGTCTCAAAAAAAAAAAACTTATCTGCATATAACCTACATATATACTCCTATGTACTTTAAATCATCTCTAGATTGCTTACGATACCTAATACAATGTAAATGCTATGTAAATGGCTGTTACACTGTATTTTTTTACTTATTTTAAATAATTACATTATCATTTTTTATTGTTTTTTTCAAATATTTTCAATCCACAGTTAGTTGAATCCTCAGATGTGGAACAGCGGCTACAGAGGGCCAACTATGTATAATATATATAGTTTGTATGTACATATCCCTATAGAATAAAATATAGATCGTAGTCCCTTCTAAGAAGTGTATCTTTATGGATTTCCTTGCTCTAGATGAAAGTCTCCTTGGAAATATGTGGTAAAACTGAACTCTAGCAAAAATAAGAATTAAAGAGCTGCTAATTTTTTTGTTTCTTCTTTTTTTTTTAAGACAGGGTCTCGCTGTCACCCAGCCTGGAGTGCAGTAGTGTGATCTTAACTCACTGCAGCCTCAACCCCCTGGCCTCAAGCAATCCTCCCACCCCCGCCTGCCGAGCAGCTGGAACTATGGGCCTGTACCACTATGCCTGGCAAAAAAAAATTTTTTTTGGTAGAGATGGGGGTCTCACTATGTTGCCCAGTCTGGTTTCAAACTCCTGGCTTCAAGCCATCCTCTTGCCTCAACCTCTCAAAGTGCTGACCACAATGTCAGGCATGAACCACAGTGTCTGGCTTGAGCTTCTTAAAATTAGCACAAGACAGTGTATTACTAATAGTTACACTTTAAAAATAAACTAAAACAATGGTTGCAAACATGTTTAAAAATGGAATCTAATTTTCCCTGCTGAAATCCCATATAGCTTATTTAAAAAGAGTATAAGGCTGGGTGTAGCGGCTCATGCCTGTAATCCAGCACTTCATGAGGCCTAGGCAGGCAGATCACCTGAGATCAGGAGTTCAAGATCAGCTGGCCAACATGGTGAAACCTGCCTCCACTAAAAATACAAAAATTAGCCAGGCATGGTAACACATGCCTGTAATCCCAGCTACTCGGGAGGCTAAGGCAGAAGAATCACTTGAACCCAAGAGGCGGCGGTTGCAGTGAGCCAAGACTGTGCCACCGCACTCCAGCCTAGGCAACAGAGCAAGACTCCATCTCAAAAAAAAAAAAAAAATAGAATACAAGATGAAGCAAGCAGCAATGGCCTACTATATTATAGTGTAAAACACCCAAAAATTAGTGGACTATTTATACCCTCATTTATCCATTTATCTCTTTGTTCATTTTCTTTTAGACTGTATTTTTCTAATAGATTTGAATGAGGTCTTTATATATAAACATATGCCAGTGAGTGCAAGGGATAGCTAGCGATGTACTGACTGGCATAGAGAAGCCAATCTTTACACTCTTCCATAAAAGTTAAATTCAAACCAGCTAAAGTTTCTTCTAATACAAAAACTGATGACGACTTAGTATTTTTTCAAAAATACTAAAGTTAATCAATCTCTTATGACCAAGAAAAGTGTTAAACAGAATAAACAGTCATTCCCACTACCATGCATTTCCACAGCTCCTTAAAAAGGACATTATACATTCAGTACAACATTCATGATTCTGGGGACACATAGTAAAAGGCCAGATTTCACCACTGTGCTATATACGCATTAAGAAACCTGTACTTGGCCAGGCGCGGTGGCTCATGCCTATAATCCCAACACTTTGGGAGGTTGAGGCAGGCGGATCACGAGGTCAAGAGATCAAGACCATCCTGGCCAACATGGTGAAACCCCATCTCTACTAAAATACAAAAAGTAGCCGGGTGTGGTGGCGTGTGCCTGTTGTCCCAGCTACTCGGGAGGCTGAGGCAAGAGAATTGCTTGAACCTGAGAGATGGTGACTGTGGTGAGCTGAGACTGCTCCATTACTCTCCAGCCTGGACAACAGAGCAAGACTCCATCTCAAAAAAAAAAAAGAAACCTGTACTTGTGGCCAGCCGTGGTGGCTCACACCTGTAATCCTAGCACTTTGGGAGGCCAAGGCAGGCAGATCACCTGAGGTCAGAAGTTCAAGACCAGCCTGGCCAACATGGAGAAACCCCATCTCTACTAAAAATACAAGAATTAGCCAGGCATGACAGTGCACACCTGTAATCCCAGCTACTCAGAAGGCTGAGACACGAGAATTGCTTGAACCCGGGAGGCGGAGGTTGCAGTGAGCTGAGATCGCGCCACTTCACTCCATCCTGGATGGCAGAGCAACACCCCATCTCAAAAAACAAAAAACTTGTACCTGTATTCCCTAAATATACAAAAAGTTACAAAATAATAATAATAAGAAGAAAGACATTAAAGAATACATACTCAGAAGCTGCTCATCTCTCTGTTTTCTTCTAGGCTGCACGTATGTAGCATTAAATGAATCTGTGATAAGTAAGGAGGGCCTGCTTAGCATTTCCAGGGAACATCCATTTAAATGGCTATAAGAAAGTTTAAGAAGAGGAATATTTTATATCATTTCAAGTAAACAATAATAGCTTCTCTTATTTAAAAAATAAGCAGCTTCATTTATAAGGTGTTCCCTCCTCTAACTGTAAATTTGACATGCTCATTGATAAGAAATCTAGCAAGATTTCTTATACTTCAAAAAAAGTATAAAGAAGAAAATAAAAATCTTCCAGAGTACCATTACTCAGAGATAACTGATACAATATTTTGGTGTACGCCCTTCTAAGCATATGTTTTTCTATGCACATATATATTTTTAATTTTTCTTTTCACCCTGTCTTATGGTACTAACATACATATGTATTTTACAAAGCTAGTATCCCATATACATTCCTATAAACTCAGTTCTATATCCTGGTTTTTACCCATGACATAAAATTTTTTTTCTGAACTAAATTGTTTAACAATTATAAAAACATTTTATTGTGTCTACACTGTATTTATTTGATTCTTTCCCTTTACTGATATTTAGGTCATTTATTTTTGCCATTATAATCTTTCAAAGAACATTTTTAGATAAAGCTTCAATTACATTTCTGATTGTTTCTTTAGGTGACACTCCTAGAAATGTATTGACTGCAATACATAGTACTGCTAAAAAGGCTTTTCAGAAAGATTTAACCTTTTCCAGAAAAGTTCAACCAAAAAGACTAACCAACTCTACACACTTCCCTGAAGAAACTCACCATTTAAAAATAATTTTGGCCTAGTGTAGTGGCTCATGCCTGTAATCTCAATACTTTGGGAGACAGAGGTGGGCAGATCATTTGAGCCCAGTAGCTCGAGACCGGCCTGGGCAACATGGTTGAAACCTCATCTCACACAAAATAGCCAGGCATGGCAGAGCGCACGGTAGTCCTAGCTACTCGGGAGGCCAAGGTGGGAGGATCGCTTGAAGCTGGGAGGTTGAGACTACAGTGAGCAGTGATTGTGCCTCCAGATTCGGCGACAGAGTCAGACTCCGTCTCAAAATAAATAAATAAAAATATCAATAAGAATAGTAATTTTAATGTTATCTAATTAAAAAGATCATTTAAATTTTCCTTTTTGGCTTTATAACCTTTGTCCATCTTGCAACTGGTATATTTTTTATTTTTTATTAATCTTTTTCCTTTCTCCTTTTTTTTTTTTTTTTTTTTTTTGAGACAGAGTCTCCCATTGTCGCCCAGGCTGGAATGCAATGACGCAATCTTGGCTCACTGCAACTTCCGCCTCCCAGGTTCATGCAATTCTCCTGCCTCAGCCTCTGGAGTAGCTGGGATTACAGATGCACACCACCATACCCAGCTAATTTTTTGTATTTTTAGTAAAGACAGGGTTTCACTATGTTGGTCAGATTGGTCTCAAACTCCTGACCTCGTGATCCACCCGCCTCGGCCTCCCAAAGTGCTAGGATTACAGGCGTGAGCCACCGCGCCCAGCTATTAATCAATTAATACCTGATCTTATATATATATGTTATAAATTTTGGGGCAACTTGTTTCCTAGTTTGATTTTTTTTTTAATTTGTTGTTTCAGACGTTTGAACCTGCATGTCATCAAACCTATCAAACTTTTCTTTCATAACTTGGTCCATTATCTCTATGCTTACAAAGTCTTTTCCAAATCAGAGCTCAGACTCACCAATATTGCTTCATTTCTATTTAGTTCTAACCCATCTGAAATTTATTTTGTTATATAAAGACACAAATTGATTTTTTTCCAAAATGGTTGAATCCTTCAATACCATTTATTCACATTAATCTCAAGTTTTAAGTGTCTAAAATTCAGTCTGTTTCTCTTAAATATTTCAGATCCTCAGGCTACTGTAATGTAACACAAAATACCTATGAACTTAATGTGCAGATAAAACAAAATAAGCCTGTAAGAGACTAAACACCAAAATATTTTATAGTAATGCTCTGAGTACCAAATAAAGTGTATAAAATAGTAACTATTTGTGTTCTCTTTCAAAGGAACTGACTTTGAACATACAAGGCAGTTATGTTAGATGGTAATTACATTATATGCAGGGCAACTCTTGTTAAAACCATCAGATCTCATGAAACCGATTAACTATCACAAGAACAGCAAGGGAAAGACCTGTCCCCGTAATTCAATCATCTCCGACTCTGTCCCTCCCACAACAAGTGGGAATTATGGGAGCTACAAGATGAGATTTGGGTGGGGACACAGAGCCAACCAATATCACGTTACAAAACAAAAGAGAAACCCCATCCACAAAGTTTTGTTAAATAGCAGGTCAAGAACATATACTTTAATATGTAAAAATTCATCTCCGTTGCAACATCTCCAGGGAGATATCTGTTTTGTAGAGTGTATACTTAATGTAAATTTTTTAAATCTCTTATACCAAACTTTTCCCCTTACTATGCAAATAATTAATTTTGAAAACATCCCCTATTTGATGCTTTTAAATTGCTCTAGATTTCTGGTTAAAAACAAAACAAAAACTGTGTTTCTGATTTTCCCTCCAAAGAATAAAATAACACCAATTGCATTTCCTTTAGCTTTCGCCTTGATATACCTACATCTCCCTCTTGTGGTTAAAGTCAACTGCATAAACAATTTCTTCTTCTCCATCTTTGACTATTTTCCATATTGTTCCACCTATCATATGACCGGCTGGCAGAGGTGTGATAGATAGGCCATGTCCTTTACCTATGTCAACAAGATAGTAATACTCAGATTTCTTTTACAACCCTAAAGAAAGGTTAGTTCAATAATAAACTTCTTAATGTTCAATGCTAGAATTCAGTCATTTTCTACTCTGCTGCCATAGCACTTCATTTACCCCAATCACTACATTTAGCCATCTCAGTTACTCTGCCTCCTCAACCTAACTGTAAGCTCTGAGGAGGAGGAAATGGCCACGTTAACTTTGGTTTATTATACACAGTAAACACTAAATGAGTCTTTCTTAAGTTAAATATGAAAAGGCCTGAGCTATTAACATTTTGTTAGCATTTATTCTGAAATTTTTTAAATTCAAATGGAAGTTAAGAGTTCTGTATCAAGGCAGAGTGTGCCAACTTTTTTATTCTTCAGACCATAATGCCTATAATTTTCACTCCAAATTCTTGTCAGTATTTTCCAGCAAGTTAAACCCCATTCATCTAACAACTTACTACTGGAAATTCTTTTTACCTTTCAAATTCACAATCTGAGAGAATTTTAGCTGCTGTATTTTATCAAAAGCTGCATCCACATCGTCTAACGTAAAGAGTGTAAAATCTTCTGTATTGTGTCGAGACTAAAAGAATAAAACAAATAAAGGTGAAAAATAATCACTGAAAGAGTGCTAGCCAATTTTTTTAATTGCTTAAATTACCTGATAAAGATCATACATGAACATCTGTCCCATTTTATAAACAGGAATGGTTGCATAGATAGCACAGTTCAGACCCAACTTTCCGACAGCATACGGGAGGGCACCAAGGTGGAGAGGATCAGGGTGAGACAACAGCACTGCATCAATCTGGTGAACATGCCTATAGGAACACAATCCAAAGGACTACTTCTTCAATCTTTTTAAGGGCAAAGGCAGGATATTCAAAATTATTCACCAATTCTGGATTGAAGACTGCGCTGGGGCAGAAGAGCAAAACTAAGAGCTAAAATTATGACTACCTATGATTTCAATTATTACTACCTGTGCTCTGCATAGCTATAAAAAGTGTGGTATAAGGTACACTTAAATATATGGTTGTAGACACATTTTAAAAAGAAGAAAAGCCAGGTGTGACGGCGCACACCTGTAATCCCAGCACTTAGGGAGGCGAAGGCAGGCAAATCGTTTGGGCTCAGGAGTTCAAGATTAGCCAGGGCAACATGGTAAAACACCGTCTCTATAAAAAATCCCCCCTCCCTCAAAAAAAAACAGCCAGGTATGGTAGCATGAGCCTGTAGTCCCAGCTACTCAGGGGGATGAGGTGGGAGGATCACTTGAGCACAGGAGGCTGAGCTTGGTGAGATCATGCCACTGCACTCCAGCCTGGGTGACACAATGAAACCCTGCCTAAAAATAAAAACAAGAACAAAAACAAAATAGAACAGTAGATATCACAAATAAATTGATTTTTAATAGCTAACCTGCATACTACTTCTTTTTTTGAGACATAGTCTGGCTCTATTGCCCAGGCTGGAGTGCACTGGCATGACCTCGGCTCACTGCAACCTCTGCCGCCCGGTTCAAGCAATTCTCCTGCCTGAGCCTTCCAAGTAGCTGGGATTACAGGCATCCACCACCACACCTGACTAATTTTTATATTTTTAGTAGAAAAGAGTTTCACCATGTTGGCCAAACTGGTCTTAAACTCCTGACCTCAGGTGATCCCCTCCCAAAGTTATGGGATTATAGGTGTGAGCCACTGCACCCAGCCTTGCTTAACTCTTTTTTTTTGATAGGGAGTTTTGCTCTTGTTGCCCAGGCTGGAGTACACTGGTGCGATCTCGGCTCACTGCAACCTCCGCCTCCAAGGTTCAAGTGATTCTCCTACCTCAGGCTCCCATGTAGCTGGAATTACAGGCACGTGCCACCATACTCGACTAATTTTTGTAATTTTAGTAGAGACAGGGTTTCTCCATGTTGGTCAGGCTGGTTACGAACTCCTGGCCTCAAGTGATCTGCCTCCGAAAGTACTGGGATTATAGGCATGAGCTCATCTTAGAATTTCAGAAATTATTATTAGCTAGGCACGGTGGCTCACGCCTGTAACTGCAGCACTTTGGGAGGCAAGGCGGGCAGATCACCTGAGGTTATGAGTTCAGTAAAGGCTGGCCAACATGGCGAAACCCCATCTCCACTAAAAATACAAAAACTAGCTGGGCACGGTGGCTCACATCTGTAATCCCAGCACTTTGGGAGGCTGAAGTGGGCAGATTACCTGAGGTTGGGAGTTCAAACCAGCCTGACCAACATGGAGAAACCCTGTCTCTACTAAAAAGTAAAAAATTAGCCAGGCGTGGTGGCATATGACTGTAATCCCAGCTACTTGGGAGACTGAGGCAGGAGAATCGCTTGAACCTGCAAGGAGGAGTTTGTGATGAGCCAAGATAATGCCATTGCACTCCAGCCTGGGCAACAAGAGTGAAACTCTGTCTAAAAAAAAAATTAGCCAGGCACAGTGGCCCATGGCTATAATCCCAGCTACTCCGGAGGCTGAGGCAGGAGAAATGTTTAAACCTGGGAGATGGAGGTTGCGGTGAGCTGAGATCGCACCATTACACTCCAGTTGGAGCAACAAGAGCAAAACTTTGTCTCAAAAAAAAAAAAAACAGAATTTCAGAAATTATTAAGGATATTTATATATTTATATGGTCACATATTTACAATAGATTTTTGTCCCACCTTTTTCGAATGGTAACCACTGACAGTTTTGCTAATTGAATAGAACTTCAATAATCAGAGAAGCATATGTTCTCATTGACACAAGAAATTCATAAGATGGTTTGGATTTTTTAAATATTTAGTTCTAAAGTTTTTAAATATTTAAGTCATTGGGCCAGGAGCGGTGGCTCACGCCTGCAATCCAAGCACTTTGGGAGGCTGAGGCAGGCTGATCACGAGATCAGGAGTTCAAGACCAGCCTGACCAACATAGTGAAACCCATCTCTACTAAAAATACAAAAATTGGTCAGATGAGGTGGCTCACGCCTGTAATCCCAGTACTTTGGGAGGCCGAGGCGGGTGGATCACGAGACCAACAGATCGAGACCATCCTGGTCAACACGGTGAAACCCCGTCTCTACTAAAAATACAAAAAAATTAGCCAGGCATGGTGGTACTCGCCTGTGGTCCCAGCTACTCAGGAGGCTGAGGCGGAAGAATCGCTTGAAACCAGGAAGCAGAGGTTGCAGTGAGCCGCAATTGCGCCACTGCACTTCAGCCTGGTGACAGAGCAAGACTCCGTCTCAAAAATAAATAAATAAAAATACAAATACAAATACAAAAATTAGCCAGGCATGATAGCGCATGGCTGTAATCCCAGCTACTCAGTAGGCTGAAGCAGGAGAATCGCTTCAACCAGAGAGGCAGAGGTTACAGTGAGCCAAGATCTTGCCACTGCACTCCAGCTTGGGTTACAGAGCAAGACTCTGTCTCAGGAAAAAAAAATATATATATATTATATATTATATATATATTATATATGTATTATATATATATATTATATATATATTTTTTCAATCCTCTTTTCTTGCAAAATTAGTATAATACTGAAAACATAATTGGTTTATTTTATTTTATTTTATTTTTTTGAGACAGAGTCTTGCTCTGTTGACATGGCTGGAGTGCAAGTGGTACCATCTCAGCTCACTGCAACCTCTGCCTCCCAGGTTTAAGCAATTCTCCTATATTGGTGGGGTGGCGGCATGGTGGTGTGCGCCTATAATCCGAGTAGCTGGGACTATAGGTGTGCACCACCACACCAAGCTAATTTTTGTATTTTTAGTAGAGTTGAGGTTTCACTATGTTGGCCAGGCTGGTCTCAAACTCCTGAACTCAAGTGAACTGACCGCGTCAGCCTCCCAAAGTGTTGGGATTACAGGCAGGAGCCACCGTGCCTGGCCCATAATTGATTTTTTTTTTTGATGAATCAGTATCTCATGGTCATTCTGAGAACCAGTTCACAATGTTTAGCATCAAAAGATGTAGAAAGTAAGCTAATGCGATCTGACTACAGAACTTTCACATGGAAAGTGTTTCCTCTTCTCAAATTCTTGGGTATTCTTGTTCTCTTCAAAAATTAGCATGCAAAAATTTCTACTAAACTCCATTAGCTTAAGATTTTGCTGAATTTCAGCAAGCAAAGCTTGTAAGTCAATAATCAAAACTTTACAAGTTAAAATGGTCACTATAGCTTTTTGGCATAAGTAAAATTCAGCCTTTTGCTATAAACTAGTGTAAAAAGGCAATATTTATCACATCAAAATGCTATTATAGTACAGAAAAGAAAACTGATTTAATAAAAACCTAAAATTATGAAATGTAACTTACTTCCTCAGGGAGTCTATAATATCCATAGAAAAGTGTTCATCCCAGCCGCAGTCCAATAAAAATCTAAACTCATCAACTTGGAGAAGATAGCAAAGGGCAGATTCTTCTTGGACCCCAGAAAGGGTAGTTAATTTGATAATAGATGTCATTTTTTTTTGGTCCAGAGACAGCAGTCTAAAAGGATCTTTCAAAGGAAATGAAAACATAATTAAACATAAAAGCATAGTCTGGCATATATAATAGACAAATTGATTAAAATTATTTCAAATATTTAAGTGCATAGAAATTCCATTAACATGAAAAGCAGTTCAAAGGCCCATTTCCATCATTGCCAAGTTTATTTTTTATTTTTTTTAACTGAAAGCAAACTTATTAAGTCACTGCCAAGTTTAAAAGCACAAACATAATCTTAGACACAATGAGTCCTTTAGTGGCTACCCAGTGGGGTTTAATAAAAGGTAGTAAATGTTGCAATCAAATAGGCCGATATATGTATCTACTCGTATGTCATTTGAAGCAAGTTAATTAACCTTTCCTCACCTATGTATCTCAGTATATAAAACATTAGTATTAATATATATGTAAAAAGGATATTGAAGTATTTCAAATAATGTATAAATTACCTGTAACAGATACTACTACATCCAAGTTCCTCAATAAATAAATGTTTAGGAATTAGTGATCTCATCCTTGAAGGTGAATTTGTTTCTTTTTAACTTGCTCTGTGATGGCACTGATTTCACTGTATTGCAATGATTAGTTTACATGCCTTTCCTATTAGTTAGACCACTGGTCCTTGAGAATCTGGTAAAAACCTATGGACCTTTCCTCTCCCCCACCAACTCTCAACACACCAAAACAAAAAACAAGAGTATATATACATGTAGAAATTCACAAACCTTTCAGAGAGTTTAACATTAAGAACCCTTACATGGAATGTGAGCAACTGAAAAACAGAGGTGGCATCTTATGTTTGCAACTCCCAAATAGAACCTGACGCACAATCAACATATATCTGATGGATTGCAAATTGGGATGCCTACTACATGTATTTCAGGAACATATAACATAAACACATTTAAAGGCCAGGCACGGTGGCTCATGCCTGTGATCCCAGCACTTTGGGAGGCCAAGGCAGGGAGGCCAAGACAGGAGTTTGAGACCAGTCTGGACAATGTAGTGAGACCCTGTCTCTACAAAATACTTAGTGCTCTATAATTGCTACTTATTTATTTACTTGCTTTGTCTGCCATGTTCTCTCCACCTGTGCTCACACTGGAACGTGGACTCCATGAAGGTAAAGACCTTTTCTATTTTGATCACAGTTACATTCCAGTGCCTCCACAGCGCCTAACATACAGTGGTAGTAGATAAATTAAGAAACAGGGCATGGCTAGTATAAATTAGCTCATTGTCCTTACCATACCATAAACCGGAACCTATTTACATGTATTTGCCCTTGCCTGGGAGAGCTCTCTTGATCCATTTTTGTATCCTTAGTACATGAGCACATCCCTGCACATAGCGTTTGTTCAATAAATGTTGGTAAGTTAAAATTTAAAATATATTGACTTGTTTTTGTTTTTTAAAACGGGATCTTTCTGTCGCCCAAGCTGGAGTGCAGTGGTGCAATCATGGTTCATTTGCAGCCTCAACCTCCTGGGCTCAAGTGATCCTCCCACTTCAGCCTCCTGGGTAGCTGGGACTACAGGTACACACCACCACACTCAGCTAATTTTCTTGTAGAGACAGGGTTTCACTATGTTGCCCAGGCTGGACCCAAGTGATCCACCCACCAGGGCCTCCCAAAATTCTGGAATTACAGGTGTGGGACATTAATTCTCTATTTGATGAAAAACATTTATAAATAAAATCTGGGGAAGGACCTTGGAAATTCTCCTTGCCAAAAAGCTTACTGTGCCACAATTATATTAATGGCCTAAAGGAAATTCTTTTCTACTTATGTCTTCCTTAATTCCCACTTCCTTCATTTAGGTTATGAAGTAACATGCAAAGCATCTTGCAGCTAGAACTGAGTAAGTTCATGTTAAAACTTATTTGCAGGCCAGGCATGGTGGCTCACGCCTGTAATCCAATCACTTTGGAGGCCAAGGCGGGCGGATCACCTGAGGTTGGGAGTTCAAGACCAGCCTGACCAACATAGTGAACCCTCATCTTTATATAAATAAAATTTTTATTAAAAAAAAACTTATTTGTAGATAGATCAATATTTCAACAGACAAAAAGATATTTTTACTACAATTGTTCATAAAAAAGCTGTATCTTTATTAAACATTCATTACTTACTGATACCTGATCTCAGTCGTATGTATGATGAAACACCAGGAATTCTGAAGAGTTCTTTATAAACCTAAAAAATAAATAGCCTTATGAATGTGGTATTATGATTTCGATCTGTTTATAATTATGGTGTTTAACTTGTATCTTGCCCTAAGGCATCAGGAGCAGCAGCAAGTGGTATAATATATTGTCCTTTTTTAAAAAAAGAGATTTGTCATAATTTTAGGAAGCTTAAGCTTACATAAACAGATAAAATAATAAAAGACATAAAAATATTTAGGAAGGTTAGGTTGACATAACCTGATGTTATTGAGAATCATAGAAGAGGTGGGATTTAAGATTACTCACTAAAGATTGGTAAGACATGGGTAGAAACAAAGAGAAGGTACTCAAAACAGGAATAACAGGAGTAAAGGCACAAAACAAAAGCTTAAGAGTACCAGAAATCTCAGATCTCTGCACTGAGTAAAAACTTTTAAAGTACCAGTGGAAAAACTAGCCTGGCACACATTCACAAAAGCAAAAAATAAAAGGCCTAATGAACAGTAAGGGGCCATATAATGAAAGGCCCTGGAAACTGCGAACCTAGTCCTACAGGCAACAGAAACATTTTAAGATTCATTACCAACTAGAAAGATGGTATGATACAGGTAATTCCTTATTTTGGGGAAATTAGCTGGTGTGTATGATTGATAAGATGATACAGAAAGCAGGGAGACAAAAACAGAAAGTATTTAGTGGACCACTCCCTCCTAACTTTGCTGATTCTATCCTAGGACCAAATTTCTTTAGTCTCAAATGTAGTTTATAGTTCTGTGACATCAATACATTAGTTGCTACCTAAATAATCAAGGCTTGAAATGCTACATGCTGATTCTTCACTTCTGGGAATCTATTACCAGCTCCTGATTATTCTTCCCTCAGGAACGCTTTGCACATCATTCCCTTTCTATTCCTACTGCCAGCACCCTAATACAGGAAGGGCCTCATTACGTTACATTTGGGTTTCTCAGTTTCTCTGCCTCCGGTCTTTCCTCCCTTTACCCAACCTAAACATTGCTACCAGATTCATCTTCAGAAACACCCTGCACATATTACCCCTTACTCAGAAATCTTTGAAATACTGCTTGAGAAAAGACAAACAGAATGCCTTAACTGGCAATGGAGGAAGTCATCCTGACATCACTGCTCAATGTCTTCAGGCCCAGCTCATATTCTACCTCCTTACAAATTCCCACATCTAGTATAGACTAGAACAGCTCTGTCAACAGACATATAATACATGCCACAAATGTACTTTTAAATTTCTTCATGGCCACATGGAAAAGTGAAAAAGAAACAGGTGAAATTAATTTTAACGTATTGTATTTAACCCAATAGATCCAAAATATTATTTCAACACGTAATCATGTTGAATATTTTACATCAATCTGAACAGTTATCTTCATATTAAATCTTCAAAATCCAGTGTGTATTTTATATTGACAGCCCATTTCAATTAGACCACATCTGAAGTGCTCAGTAGCTACACGTGGCTAGTGGCTATTGTAATAGTGCAGATCTAGACTTAAAGCTGTAAAAATCAATGTTTTCCACTAGATAGAGCATCGTGTTCTGTCACCCCTCAGGTGCAGGTTGGCACCATCCTATTTTTGTGTACATGTCTCAGACTGGATTTCAAGGGTATTGCCAAACATTTACTCTCCCAGATTAAAAGCTCAAGTCACCTTACCACCAACTTGGCAGTGAACAGGTGAATCCCATTTGACATTTACTTCATGTCTCTCTGACCTCCTTCACTGCCGTGCCTCCACGGAGACACTCATTGCCTTACCTGAATGATTGACAATTTCCTTTCATCTAGATTTCCTGTTCCCAGTTGATCCTCCATACAGCTGTCAGAGACCATCCTAAAAAAACAAGTATCCTCCTGCCCGCACTCCTTGCACAAAATATCCACTGGATTCCTGCTAACTACTGAATAAAATCTGAACTCCCTACCGGAAATCAAGATCCTCCAAAGCTGATCTTAACCTACCTCTTCCTTCACCAATCACTCTTGCACTAAATGCTCAAGCAGGTTAATATCCCATTCTCCCTAGGTATGCTAAAGCTTCTCAAAGCTCTGTGTTCTGCACTGAAACCCGGAATTACCTTCTCCTTTTGAGCTCAGCAAATTCCTTTTGATCCTAATGACCCAGCTCAAATATTTACTCCTTTACAAAACTTTTTTGTTGCCCTAGGCAAAGTTATTTTGTTATAAGGGGGGCACGAAGAACATTTGTTGAATGGATGTCCAATGTATAAAGGAGTAAAAGTGATCATCTTTGTATATCCAATGCCAAGCTCAGTGGTCAAGGCAGCATAAATGGGTACTGCAGGAAGGAATGAAGCGTCATCATATCGTAAATTCCTTCAGGGCCCTGCTTTTGACAGATAGTACTTCATCGCAAATATCTATTACAGTTAACTTGCCCTCTCAATAATGATCAAATGATCGTGCATGTTGCTGGGTGCAGTGGCTCACACCTATAATCTCAACATCCTGGGAGATCAAGGAGGACAGATCGCTTGAGCTCGAGTTCCAGACCAGCCTGGGCAACATGGCAAAACCCCATGTCTACTAAAGACACGAAAAAGTAGCCAGGCACGGTGGCTGCACTGGTGACCCCAGCTACTTGGGAGGCTGAGGTGGGAGGATGGCTTGAGCCCAGGAGGTGGAAGTTGCAGTGAGCCGAGATGGCACCACTGCACTCCAGCCTGGAAGACAAGCGAGACCCCATCTCAAAGAATAAAAAATCATGACCGTGGCCTGGCGAGGTGGCTCACGCCTGTAATCCCAACACTTTGGGATCCCGGCCGTGGCAGTCAGATCACCTGAGGTTGGGAGTTCAAGACCAGCCTGATCAACATGGAGAAACTCCATCTCTACTAAAAATACAAAATTAGCCGGGCGTGGTGGTGCATGCCTGTAATCCCAGCTACTCCGGTGGCTGAGGCAGGAGAATCACTTGAACCCGGGAGGCGGAGGTTGCGGTGACCCGAGATCGCGCCATTGCACTCCAGCCTGGGCAACAAGAGCGAAACTCAGTCTCAAAAAAGAAAAGAAAAAAAAAATCATGACCACTGCTAAGGTGAACTAAGCAAAATCCAAGGGAAAACAGAGGAGTTTGGGTTAGCCCTGGAGCTCACTTAGTGGGAAATCTCTTCCCGCTCAGTTGAAGGTTGCAAGGCCGGGCATGGTGGCTCATGCCTGTAATCCCAGCACAGGCCAAAATGGGAGGATCTCTTGAGCCCAGGAGTTCGACACCAGCCTGGGCAACATAGTGAAACGCCGTTTCTAAGAAAAGAAGGGCGGGGGGAGAGAGGAGAGAGAAGAGAGAAGAGAGAGAGAGAGAGAGAGAGAGAGATTAAAGGGATTGCAAAATTAAATATTAGGGGATGGGGCTGGGCGCGGTGGCTCACACCTGTAATCCCAGCACTTTGGGAGGCCAAGGCTGGCGGATCACGAGGTCAGGAGTTCGAGGCCAGCCTGACCAACATGGTGAAACCCTATCTCTCTTTAAAAATGTTTATAAAATAAATAAATAA